>SJYC01033318.1:0-10869 GCA_006408675.1 Madoqua kirkii | reverse complement strand
CCTGTCTCCTGTACAATGTCATGAACCTCATTTCATAGTTCACCAGGCCCTTAAATCTATTTCTCACTTCCACTGTATAATCATAAGAGATTTGCTTTAGGTCATACCTGAATGGTCTAGTGGTTTTCTCTACTTTCTTCAATTTCAGTCTGAATTTGATAATAAGGAGTCCATGATCTGAGCCACAGTCAGCTCCCAGTCTTGTTTCTGTTGACTGTATAGATCTTCTCCATCTTTGGCTGCATATAATATAATCAGTCTGATTTCATTGTTGACCATCTGGTGATTCCATGTAATATCCCTATTTGAAAATTTCCTTTAGAGGACTGAGTGAGAAGGAAAAGTTTCACCCAAGGTCCTTCCAAGGGAAACCTGCAAACATGAAGGTGGACCATCACAACACTGAAGCTTACCAGAGTTTGCTGAGATTTTGTTGGGATGGCATTTCAGCTCTGTTTTCCCTCTGCTCAATCCTAATACTATTCTTTTTCCCTCCTTTAATTTTTACATCCTGCAAAATCACCAGTTAGTAGGTAAAAACATTTTCTTGAACTTCTCAGCATTTTTTCCCCCAAATATCCTGGCACAGAGTTAGAAAGCTGATATCTTAACATGACTCAGTAAAAATCAAAGAGTGAACAAGAGTCTGTTTTATCTTTTTTGGGGGCTAGCATTAGGTTGGTCAATATGATAGGATCTAGCTCCAGGCTATAACAAGTGCCTCTAGATCCCATAATAATGACCAGTACTGACTCTTAATATAGATAATGCAGGTTCTGGGATATTTAGGAGCATCTTCTATTGTAAACTTACACTTCTGAGTATTATATACTCTGATTTCTTACAATGCCAAGCAAAGTGCTTTGTATTTAATAGGCATTTAATAACTGCATCTGTTCATAATTACAAGAAAATAATTAAATTGATAAATCGTCTGTGTAAAATCCGTGGCAGAATATACTTTCTTCCTTGAAGAATGATCATGTTAATTGAATAAGAAAGTGATTAATTTTGTTTAATTCAAGTTAGCAACTTGTTTCTTAAGAATTTATTATTAAGGTCTTAGAAATTCTACTTTTTAGTTTCATAATTTTGGGCAAATTTCCTAGACTCCCTGAGTTTACTGTCCTCATCTAGTGACTCAGCATAATGATAGAACCTACCTTATTAATGTGGGAACTGAATGTGTTAAAACATGTAAAGCATTCAGCACAGTGCCTTTCACAGAGTGAGCATTTTACAAATGTGTACTATTGTTATAATTAGTGTTAAAATAGCAGAGGGTGTTTCCAGGCTAATTACCCTTCTGATGGTATCCCTTTAATCTGCATGACCCTGTTCATAAGCTCGTGCTCTCTCTCTCTGCTTCTGAGCTGGTAGCTCACCATCTTATCAAGAGTGAGGTTCCTCTTAGATGATCCATCTTATCCTTTTTATGAGGATTGCTTTTCTCTGGGAGTGACATATGAAGCTGTTCTCTGAGGTCCATGGATTCTCCTCAAAGGCTCAGTCTGCTTTATTTCTTGCCCAATAATGTCATAATGCCATTTTCTCACTTTTCTTTTTATAAGAGAGTCTTTTGTCATTAGAAGAGTGCCAGAGTAAGTGACACTCAGTTCAATGTACTGAAAGGCATCGTATTGTTGCAAAGGGATTAGACTGGATTGGGTTATTTGAATGAATAGAGATTCAGACACTTTTCCTAAGGAAGTGACATAAGCAAAATAGAAAAGTGTTAAAGTCAGATTTACTGACTTCAAGTTATGGATTGACTTACATGTGATCTTTCTTTTCATTTTTATATCTTCACAACTTTGTGTGTGGAGATTCAGTTCAGTTCAGTTGCTCTGTCTTGTCCTATTCTTTGCGACCCCATGGACTGCAGTACACCAGGCCTCCCTGTCCATCACAAACTTCTGGAATTCACCCAAACTCATGTCCATCGAGTCAGTAAAGCCATCCAGCCATCTCATCCTCTGTCATCCCCTTCTCCTCCTGCCCTCAATCTTTCCCAATATCAGGGTCTTTCAAATGAGCTTTTTGCATCAAGTGGCCAAAGTATTGGAGTTTCAGCTTCAGTATCAGTCCTTCCAAAGAACACCCAGGACTGATCTCCTTTAGGATGGACTGGTTGGATCTCCTTGCAGTCCAAGGGACTCTCAAGAGTCTTCTCCAATACCACAGTTCAAAAGCATCAGTTCTTCAGTGCTCAGTAAAATAGAAAAGTGTTAAAGTCAGATTTACTGACTTCAAGTTATGGATTGACTTACATGTGATCTTTCTTTTCATTTTTATATCTTCACAACTTTGTGTGTGGAGATTCAGTTCAGTTCAGTTGCTCTGTCTTGTCCTATTCTTTGCGACCCCATGGACTGCAGTACACCAGGCCTCCCTGTCCATCACAAACTTCTGGAATTCACCCAAACTCATGTCCATCGAGTCAGTAAAGCCATCCAGCCATCTCATCCTCTGTCATCCCCTTCTCCTCCTGCCCTCAATCTTTCCCAATATCAGGGTCTTTCAAATGAGCTTTTTGCATCAAGTGGCCAAAGTATTGGAGTTTCAGCTTCAGTATCAGTCCTTCCAAAGAACACCCAGGACTGATCTCCTTTAGGATGGACTGGTTGGATCTCCTTGCAGTCCAAGGGACTCTCAAGAGTCTTCTCCAATACCACAGTTCAAAAGCATCAGTTCTTCAGTGCTCAGCTTTCTTTATAGTTCAACTTTCACATCCATACATGACTACTGGAAAAACCATAGCCTTGACTAGATGGGTCTTTGTTGGCAAAGTAACGTCTCTTCTTTTTTAATATGCTGTCTAGGGCGATCATAGTTTTTCTTCCAAGGAACAAGCATCTTTTAATTTCATGGCTGCAGTCACCATCTGCAGTGTGGAGGTGACTTTTTATTATATCTTTTTTAAAAAGGGATATAAAGTTTAAGTGAACAGTCATTATTATTACTATTACCAGTATTAGTACTATTACACCTTAAAAAGCACATCATTTATTTAGGATTGCTTGTAAGGATTAAATGTGAGGGTAGGGATTGCTGGGCACATGGTACATTCTCTGACACTTAACTACCTTTACATCACATATTATTTAATCTTTATAACAATCGCCCAAGGTAAATCTTATTGTTGGCTTTATTACATGCATGTACAAGAAAACTAGTATTAAGAAGTTAAGGAATTTGAGTTCCCTTGACTATTATCCTAAGTGATGAAGCTGGAGATCAAAGCCGGGTGCCCTGACTCCACACATCTCATTCTTAGTTGATATACTGCCTTGTTCTACTATTACTTCTGATCCTCAGCAGCAAAGCAGGGTTGCTTAACAAAGCTCACATCACATTTTAAGAAACAAAAGTGAGCATAAAGAAAATCAAAGAAGAGTATAAAAAAAAAGAAAGGAGAAGAAAGGAAAGTCTAGAAAAAAAAAATTAAACCCCATTAGTGCAATAGCATTTCATGCAGCCTTTCTTTTCCTGGCAATATAAGATAAGAAGAGATTTTGGGTAAAAAGGACAATAAGCTCATTTTAGAATATAGGCACCACGAAGGCAGGAATTTGTGTCTATTTTGCTCTGTTTCTCCCTAGTACTAGCAAGTGCCTGTTACACTGTATCTCTTATGAGAGTAAGTGAATGAAGTTGGGTAGTGCGTGTTCCTGCTGAAGTGGGCCCCTTCAAGTTGGGATATTTCCCACAGAAGTATGGCAACTAAAGGTGCACTAAACTATAGCTATGAAAGTCCCAGACTGCTGTGTGGGTAGATACAGAGGAAGTGGCTTGAGCCACTCATCTGCTGTACTTAGAAACTGGAGATGCAATATCCTCTATAGATTTAACAAAAATTGATTTGTATTTGAGCCAGAATGTTGGCTATGAACCTGAAGTCTTTCCTAATTTTTTACTTATATTTAACTCTAGCCTTTTAACTTTTCTGTGTATTTCTAATTTCTATTGTATTTTCTGTTTATTTCTAGTCAGTTTTCTATTTCAAAGAATATCACTGTTTTCCCCTACACTTACATTTCTCAGTGTCTTCTCAGAAGTATTGTCACCAAATTCTAGCCTTATTTTTTCCTCTTGAACTACTTTTTAAAGAATGTATTTCTCTATCATCCTGAGTACATTTTCAGATGTTTTTATCAAAGAGGGATAAACAATGAGTTTACTCTTGAGTCAATGGACATTGGAAACTTTCTGTTACTCTGGTACCTGAATTTTTTTTTTAATCTTCACATCTCTTATAACAAAAATAAGCTTCAGAAAAATAAAGTGGCTATCTCAGGGTCACATGACTAGAAATGGTCCCAGCTTCCATGTCTCATACTCTGTGTTCACTAAGAGATTTATGCAGGCTTATCAGTTTCAACCACCTGGTGTGATTAGAAATGAGGCTAGGAATAGCCCCTACCTGGCACATAAATCATATCACCTTCTCTTCTACCATTATTATAAAACTAATGGTTAAGAAAGTCCAGTTCTTGGAATTCAATGAGAACATTATTTTTCTTTACTGTTGATCCAGACTACATTGGGATGTGTGCTTTCTGATCTGTTGGTATCTGACTTTTATCCATTTGATCCCCTTACAGCTCAATGCATCTTATTTCCACAACTTGGAGTTTAAAGGGAGTGATTTGTATCTATCAGCTAAGCAGTTGACAACAGAGCTAAATTCATCATTTGGTATTACTTAGTCTTCCCTCACAGACTGCCAAATGCGTTCCAAAGCCACTGAAATGGATGGTGAAAATTTTCCACATTTTCATTTGTCGTTTATGCTGTGACTCTCTTCAGTCTCTCAAAGGACTAAATCCAGTCTGTTTGTGTAAAAGTTTGCAGTTATAACCTTTCATCTTTTAAAGTTGCACTTGGAAAGCACTTTTTCTTCTGTGAATTGCCTGGACAACTTTGTAGTAAGACTTCCTCTTTAGATTCTGTTGCCTTTTATCATTTGCTTTAAATTGATCTCCTAGGAGGAGTAGATTATAATTTAGTAGTGCTGAATGCTCCTACTATTTCTCTTTTGATTTGATCACATCCTTGTTTCACTGGATTTTATTTTACAATGACTTGCACTTTCAATGAGTTGCTACATGTAAGCTCAATTCTTGGCCAATTCCACTCTGTTGGACTAGTTATGTTAAAAGAATGTCTAACTGCAGGGCATCAAGTAGCATTTTCATGGTTAACAGTTTGTTGGACACAGAGAAGAAGCAGAAATGCTGGATTAACGGGCTTGAGGATAAGTTTAGCCATGCAATATTGATGTGGACAGCTATTGCCTATGGCACTAAAGAGTGATGGAGTTCTTTATTTTCAGTACAGTGAAAGTGTTAGTTGCTCAGTCATGTCCGACTCTTTGTGACCCCATGGACTATAGTCCACCAGACTCTTCTGTACCTGGAATTCTCCAGGCAAGAGTACTGGAGTAGGTTGCCATGCCCTTCTCTAGGGGATCTTTCCAACCCAGGGATCAAACCCTGGTCTCCTGAACTGTAGGCAGATTCTTTACCATCTGAGCCACTAGCGAAGCCCATTTTCAGTAAAAGCCCCACACAGTTTGTGAAGCAGTGACAGAATCCCCAAAAGACAGATGTTACTGAGCTTAGTTAAGACTGTTAACCAGAAACAACCTTAGTGTGAGAAGCCCTATATTCACTTATCCTGTAGCATATTTTAACTTTATACATTGAACTGATCTTGAAATTCCATGGCCAAATATGGAAGTATTTAAAAATTTGCTGCTGTTTTAGCATACAATTTTGGTTGTTTTCACATTTATTTTATGAGGTTGATTAATAACTGAGATTTCAAAGTTTTAAAATCTGTGGGGCTTTCCCTACTTAATTTTCCTCTTTTAAGTCCTATTTCCCTGATTATACAGTGAATTGATGTATAATTGATGTTAAGATTATCAATTGGTAATGCAATTGATAAAACTATGGCTGTCAAATGTAAACAGCATTAATTAGAATTTTTAGTATATGCCGTTTAAAGAAAACAACTTTTATTGAAAATATTCTATGTTCAGTGTTTTTAGAAAGCTGCATTGAGTTCTAGGTAATACCAAGGTGAATAAACTTTGTGCTCTGTGAAAGACAGTGTTTTCCAAAAGAATGTATCTGGCACATTATGCATAAATGAATAGTTTTTGCTTAAATTTGTATTCTAGAAAAAAAACTGATGTAAGCATATGGGGAAGGAAGACAGATGATAATGAAATTATTGTCAAGAACATGAACTTCACTCAATTATATGACAACTAAGCATGTTAAGTATATTCCACATTCATTAAAGTGGAAATAGTATTCAAACATGAGTGTACTGGTCTGCAAACCTTACAGTCACTCCATGACCAGCTTTTTATTACCTTTATCTGTATCCTCCTACCTCTTTCCAGTTCCTGCTTATGAGAGCAACTGTAGATGCATATTTGATGGAGAAATGATCAGGAAGAGGTTTTCAGCTTACAGTTGCCCTTGAATCTGTAGCTATTAATACTTCACCATGGCATTCATAATATTTTTTGTGATTTTCATCAGAGTTCCTTGGGAACCTGACTGAGAGCCTGATTCTGAATCTATTTGCTTCCCTAGTTACAGCTTTGTTAGTCTCATTTGAAAATATCTGGCACTAATAAAACATTCAAGAATGATAGAGTAGGGTTTTTTGATATTCATCTACATTGATAACCCTAAATTTCTTCTTTGTAATTTTTCATACATTTTTTAAATGTCTTATTTTTATATCACGATTTTCTCCTTCAACACTTTTCATTCCTTAGTTAAGTGTCATATCTTGGAGTAGTTTATCCCATTACAGATCCCTCTGCAATCACATTCACTTCAGATTACTGTAAATTAAATCATCTCTGAGAAGCATCTGTGAAAGAAGAAGAGGTTCTAAAAATAAAAATATCTGGAACTCCAAAATTGAAACCCTGTGTGGTTAATGGAAATGGAATGACCACACACAGACATGCTGAAAATTCTTAATGAAAACTCACCAAGGACAAATTTCAAGTCATGAACCAAAATGTTGACAGTTATCCATGCCAGGGCCCTGGGCAGAAACTTTCAATGGTTCCAGATATCTTATAGAATAAAGGCAAAGTTTCTTATTATGATGTGCATGACAAAATGTCTGTGCTCCACCTCTGGACATCTCTTCTGCAGCCATCTTTAGGAACTAGTTTCCTGTACATCAGGCTGTTTTATATTTATGTTCTCCCTGCGGTATCTCTTTTGGGCTTCTCAGGTGGCGCTAGTGGTAAAGAACCTGCTTACCAATGCAGGAAATGCAAGAGATTGAACTCAGGGTTCCATCCCTGAGTTAGGAACGTCCCCTGGAGAAGGGCATGGCAAACCACTCCAGTATTCTTGCCTGGAGAAATCCATGGACAGAAAAGTGAAAAGTGAAAGTGAAGTCACTTAGTCGTGTCCGACTCTTTGCAACCCCATGGGCTGTAGCCTATCAGGCTCCTCTGTCCATGGGATTTTCCAAGCAAGAGTGCTGGATTGGATTGCCATTTCCTCCTTATCCATGGACAGAGTCCATAGGGTCACAAAGAGTCAGACACGACTGAAGTGACTTGCACACACCATATACTTGGGTATGAGCCTATCTTCCCATACTTTTCAAACTAAATTCTACATGCGTTAAATCAGCTTAAGTATGGCCTTTTTAGAAAGCTTTCTTGGATATCTTATGCCTACTTCTTAAATGAATAGCATGCATCATATTGTATGAAAGTTGCTTGCACATTCTGTTTTCATTTCTTTGTGTTCTGGGAACAAACACAGTACCTGACACAGAGAGTGTTAAGATATGTGTTTGGTGTGACATCAGAAAGACAACAATAATTAGATGGAAAAACAGTCACAAATGGATACATTTTATCTAATTAAAAAGAGTATAAGGAATAAAAACTCATTTCAACTTTATTATTGATAGTCTATCATGTGTACTACTCAGTACTGTGAGACTTCTCTTCCAGACACGTTAACTTTTTCACTTCTCTCCCTCAAAGTGAAATTTCTTTAGTCTTCTTTGCCTTCTTTAGATTTTGGGCAAAATCCAAATGTAATATGTAGGCACAGAATATCTAAATTCTAGCCCCTAAGTTCCCTGACCTATTTTCTTTTACTACGCTTTCTGTAATTAAAAGCTTTACCATTTGCTAGCCCTATTATTTTGAAGTAATTACTTCTCTTGGCACCTCAATTTTCTTATCTGAAAAATGAAAATAATATATACTTTATAATATTAATAAAATACTTATATAAACCACTTAGTCTAGAACTCTTATTCAAAATAATAATATGAATGTGTGTTAGTCATACAGTTGTGTCCAACTCTTTATGGCTCTGTGAATTGCAGCCCACCAGGCTCCTCAGTCCATGGCATTCCCCAGGCGAGAATACTGGAGTGGGTTACTGTTTCCTCCTCTAGGAGATCTGCCCAACCAGAATTGAACCCAGGTCATCTGAGCTCTGAGGGAAGCCTACAATTAATATGAATATTGAGATACATATTATTATACCCTCAAATTTTACTCCATCCAAACATGTTTACAAGCTAGTCTTGAATATATTTGTACTTTTATGCCTCTTTGGTTTTGTTATTATTTCTCTTTTCCTATTCATATCATAATTAGCATTCAAGATTCAGGCTTCTGGACTTAATTTGGAATCTAACTGTTTTGTAAAATATTTTCTGACAATCCAACCTGATATAATCTTTCTTTTTATTTTTATAGAAATTATCATGTTTATAATACACAGGAAAATTATTGAATTCATTCATGCAGTCATCCAACAAATATTTATTGACCACTTAGTGTGTACAAGTCATTGCATTAGTGAAGATGGAGGGTAAATGAGATGAAGTTCTCACTGTTTCCAAGTACTTTTGTGTGTGATGGTTTATTGGAGGAAATCTGGAGCCAGCTTATACTTTTAACAAGGTTCCATCACTTTTTAACTACATGCTGCTAAGTCACTTCAGTCGTGTCCAACTCTGTGTGACACCATAGACGGCAGCCCACCAGGCTCCCCCATCCCTGGGATTCTCCAGGCAAGAACACTGGCATGGGTTGCCATTTCCTACATGACCTAGGGCAAATTACTCAAACTCTTTAAAATAGAAACTGCTGGGGAGTATCTAGCACAAAGTAAGAACTAAATAAATGTTAATTATTATTGGCATATTATCATTTATATTTATTGGTATTACATGCTAATATGATTAAATGACTTAATTACATAGTTAATTTTTTTTTAATTTTAATTTTTTGTTTAATGCTTATTCCATTTCACAGCACTACATTGGTTCTGCCATACATTGACATGAATCAGCAGTTAATTTTTATTATAAAATATTTTATTTAATATTTAAGACAGAATTTAAGAAGTCTGAGAACATATCCAAGGCTCTAATTTGAGATTGAAAGATACTAAAATGGGTGGAAACTTTTTATGTTGATGAAAGAATTTTGAAGACCCTAGGGAAAAATGAAGACTTCTAGGTAGTGAAATAAAAGCTTACTGAGACATTTGATTTCCATAAATGATTACCTAGATAATTTGAACTAGTTATTTCAGTAACAATTACCAAAAGAACTGGTCACAGTCTGTAAGATAGTCAGATATTATCAGACCAAGAAAAAAGGGGAGATAATAGCCAATAAATTAATCTAGAGCGGTTTCTACCCGGGAACATTTTTCTAAACAGATGAGAGAGCCAGGTCCCCATGAGAGATAACTAAAAGACAAGAGTCAAAGTTCTCTGGCAAACAAGAGCAAAGTTGTCAAAGAATTATTTGTTGTTCCAGCTTTTCATCTGCCAATTCTAGGAAAGTTGTTATCAGGTAGGCAGAACTTTGAAGCAGATTCCTAGAACTGAAGGGAAAAGATAAAATTTCAGTCCCCTCCAAAGATGGAAAACTTGTGTTAATGCTCCTGTTCTGCACAGGGATCCCAATATGCTTCACTACAGAGTGGGGATAGGAATAATATCCTGATAATCTAGGTATCACAGAAAATTCTGATACCTTGACCTTAGACTATTAGCTTTCCAGGAATTTGGGAGAAAGGTTAAAATAAAATTCTTTTTGACATCAGATAATAAAGCTTCAGGTCTCACATTCTTTCTAAAGAAGATCTATTGAATGAAGTATACTGAAAGCAATGAAAGTTTCTGATGCACGGGAGGCAATAAAATATAAACTAAAATCAGCAGAAACAACCACTCAAGAGAAAAATCTCATGAACAAAAACTTAGGAATTACCCAATGAAGACTGTATTAGCATTATGTTTATTATATTCTTAGAAATAAAACCTAAATGCAAAAAGTTTCTGAAAAACATTGGAAACTGCTAAATATGATATTGCATATTTCTATGCCTAGCAAAAACCACAATACTGCAAAATAATCAGCCTCCAATTAAAATAAATTAATTTAAAAAATAAAAAGGATTTGTCTAGAACTTATATAACTAAAAAATATAAATTGTATTAAAATCTAACAGATGACCCTAATGGCAGATGAGACACAACTGAAGAGAGAATTAATGAATAGGATAATAGAACAGAAGAAATTCAGAATGAAATGGAGGATTGGAAAGACAGAAATATAGTTGAGAGGGTAATCAGTACCAGTTCAGTTCATTCAGTTCAGTTGCTCAGTCGTGTCCGACTCTTTGCGACCGCATGAATCATAGCACGCCAGGCCTCCCTGTCCATCACCAACACCAGGAGTTCACTCATATTCACATCCATCGAGTCAGTGATGCCATCCAGCCATCTCATCCTCTGTTGTCCCCTTCTCCTCCTGCCCCCAATCCCTCCCAGCAT
>SJYC01033317.1:0-23709 GCA_006408675.1 Madoqua kirkii | reverse complement strand
ATTTTAAAGAAAACTTAAGAATAATCATCATACTGATCAATGAAAACTGGGAAGATTTCCTTGGTGGTCAGAAAAGAGATGACTATATGCTATAATCTCTTACTTCTGATATCACAGCAAAATAAATTAAATGTATAATTGTTGTAAAAGATGAGTTAAAAATGTACAGTAAAACTGAAAAAAACCTAAATACCACTCTATGATCACTAGATTGATAAAAATTTTTTAAATTTGAAAACATCAAATATGGTAAAGTTTTGGATCAACAACTCTCATAAATTGATGGTGGAAATGTGAAATGATAATAATTAGTTTTAAATGCAGCTGGACCCTATCTGGAAGATGCTGAAAACATCTATAATATGTGATCTGGCAATTACATTTCTATATGCACATAAGTCTACCCAGGAAACATGGACGAGAATATTCATAGAAAGGCTGTTCATTACAGCTCCAAATTGGAAACAGTTAAATTTCCACCAAAATTGGAATGAGTAAACAAAATATTATGTAGTTATCAAAAAATGTTAGGTTTCAATATATACAGATCCATGCAAAAAATATGAAAATATCTTCATAATGTTGAGTGAAAGAAGCTAGGTATAAAAGAATATAAACTGATTCCATTTAAGAAATTACCAAATTAAATTACAGTGTTTTAAGATGAACAATTTGGTGGTAAAACAAAAAATGAAGGCAAACAAGTGAATTGAAGAATATTCAGTAGCATGGTTACCATTGAGGAAGCTGCTGCTGCTGCTAAGTCGCTTCAGTCGTGTCCGACTTTGTGCGACCCCATAGATGGCAGTCCACTAGGCTCCTCTGTCCCTGGGATTCTCCAGGCAAGATGGGCATTATTATCCAGAAGGAGCACTAGGGGCTTCCAGATGCTCTTTGTTGTTTATTTGCCTTTTCACATTTTTTGACTGTTTTGCTACATATAATAATTTTAAAACAAGGCAGTGCAGAAAGACAAAAGAAATGAAATGAATAATGACTGAAAAGGAATAAATATTAATCTCAGTATTATGGGGTGATGTGTGATTGTGTATGTAGAAAAATTTTCAAAATTGACAGATTCTCCAGTTCCTGAAGTGGCTGGACATAAAAGTGAAGAGGGAGGCAGGGGCCAAGAGCGGTAGAATTTCATTGAAAGGATTTTTTAAATACACGAGTGACTAGATCAGTCTTGGATTTAGCTTGAAAAAAATGTATTTTTAACTTAATTTGAGGTACTAAGCTTTGTCCCTTATATAGATATTAAATACTTCTAGATTCTTTCTGATTGTGGCCCTAGCATAGTGCCTTTTCCATGGTATACCTTCAATAACTATTTGTGAAATGAATTTCCTAAGAAATTGGTCTGTAAGTACTGTTTATATTATGGACAAGATATTTTGCTTGATATTGTAATATAGGCATAATGATAAGAGCTTCCTGAAAATTACTGGTTTTATATCTGTAAGTATTTCTGTCTTACGCACAAATATAATTAGCATAGATATTGTGTCTACATATCTAATGCAAAGTGATGACTATAGATTAATACCTTTGGTGGAATTCAGTCTAAATGTTATTTTAACAGAAAATATAATCAACAGACCAAACTAGCAAACCACACACTTCAAATGAAATTTTGCGTGAATTGTTTGGAAAATTGTTTTATTCTTCATTTTATACTGCAGATACACACTTGATTGACTATAAAATGATTTTAAATCAGTACTTTAAGTACTGTCATCTAGGAAATGCCTTCAAATCAGTTATTTCCTAGCTAACATTTAAAAATCAGTCTTGTGATTTCCTAAATAGAGATGCATGAAAATGCATAGTAACACAAGCCCTAATAGTGGTGTTTAAGTGTACAAATGTAAATATTACTAGAATGTTAATGATATATTGAAGTTGTGGCCTCAAATGAAAATAATGCCAGAAGTATTCAACTTAAATTAGCATTGCAATAATGTTTTAACACTTGCTGAGCATTCCACAGAGCAAAACACATTTAATATTAGAAATTGTAGCTATAGTATTTGATAAGATTACTTTTGGTTCCAAATAGGAAAAGGAGTATGTCAAGGCTGTATATTGTCACTGTGCTTATTTAACTTATATGCAGAGTACATCATGAAAAATGCTGGGCTGGAAGAAACACAAGCTGGAATCAAGATTGCTGGGAGAAATACCAATAACCTCAGATATGCAGATGACATCACCCTTATGGCAGAAAGTGAAGAAGAACTAAAAAGCCTCTTGATGAAAGTGAAAGAGGATTGTGAAAAAGTTGGCTTAAAGCTCAACATTCAGAAAACAAAGATCATGGCATCTAGTCCCATTACTTCATGGGAAGTAGATGGGGAAACAGTGGACAGTGTCAGACTTTATTTTGGGGGGCTCCAAAATCACTGCAGATGGTGACTGCAGCCATGACATTAAAAGACGCTTACTCCTTGGAAGAAAAATTATGACCAACCTAGATAGCATATTGAAAAGCAGAGACATTACTTTGCCAACAAAGGTCCGTCTAGTCAAGGCTATGGTTTTTCCAGTAGTCATGTATGGATGTGAGAGTTGGACTGTGAAGAAAGCTGAGCGCTGAAGAATTGATGCTTTTGAATTGTGGTGTTGGCAAAGACTTTTAAGAGTCTCTTGGACTGCAAGGAGATCCAACCAGTCCATTCTGAAGGAGATCAGCCCTGGAATTTCTTTGGAGGGAGTGATGCTGAAGCTTAAACTCCAGTACTTTGGCCACATCATGCGAAGAGCTGACTCAATGGAAAAGACTCTGATGCTGGGAGGGATTGGGGGCAGGAGGAAATGAGAATGACAGAGGATGAGATGGCTGGATGGCATCTCTGCCTCAATGGATGTGAATTTGGCTGAACTCCAGGAGCTGGTGATGGACAGGGAGGCCTGGCATGCTGTGATTCATGGGGTCGCAAAAAGTTGGATAGGACTGAGTGACTGAACTGAATAATAATTTTTGAGCTTTAAACTTCATCTGTAAAGTTGCTGTTTTACAATCTTTTTTTCTTCTTATATTAGAAGGAACTTTTCCAGAGAGAATATAAGATAATTGAAATAGTTGAAGGTAAAGAAAGGCTAGTTCCAATATTTTGGTCACCTCATGCAAAGATTTGACTCATTTGAAAAGACTCTGATGCTGGGAGGGATTGAGGGCAGGAGAAAAAGAGGACGTCAGAGGATGAGATGGCTGGATGGCATCAGTGACTCGATGGACGCGAGTCTGAGTGAACGCCGAGAGATGGTGATGAACAGGGAGGCCTGGTGTGCTGTGATTCATGGGGTCGCAAAGAGTTGGACAGGACTGAGGACTAAATTGAACTGACTAAACTGAACTAATTGTTTCATAAAGTTGCAACTTAAAGTTACTCACCAGTATATATATATTTGTGAGTATTTCTTAAAATTTTTCATGAAAAACTATACATATGGTTATATCTAGTCTAGGTGCTTTATTTAATGATTTCACATTGCTACATTTCCTGGGCATTTAAAACAGCAGGTTAGTAAAAAGAACTGCACTAGAGAGCAGAGTTTGTGATTTTGAAGAAGCATGAGCTGATTGTATAAAGAAACACAAAATAGCTTTCTAGCAACACCATGCTGTGTATGAATTTCTGAGCTAAATTTCTATATTCTGGTTAGTGGTTCAAGACAGGTAAAGCAAAATCTGACTATTGCTATTTAGACTTCTGTCTAGAGGTTTTGTAGGAGCAACGACCATCACTTTTCATGTCATTTCCAGGTGTCTATGAGAATTTGTTGATAAGACACCATACTGGCACTCTGTAGGTTGGCATTCAAGACTCTGCACAATTTGGTTTGACCTTGATTTCCAGTTTTAATGTCCTCTCTTATTTGAAGGCTTCACTCCTAGGCATGTTTTCCTATGTTTTCCTCTTCAATGTACGTTTGCTTTTGCTCTTTCAGAAATATGAATATTTCTCCTGTTCTTACTTATAGGAGGTGATCCTACACTCCTTCAAAAATTCAAATTAAATTCTAATTTTTCTATGAAATGTCTTCTGATAATTTCTGTCTGGAAAGAGTGAATCTTAAAGTCCCCTGGTATTTGTTTTTCTTTATTTTGAGGATCTCTATTTACAGTCTAGTGACCTCATAGAAGTTCTCCTTAATAGAATCTAAAGTCTTTTAATGCAAAAACTGTCATCTTTCCTTCAGCCCTTGGCACAAAACCTTGCTCATGGCAAAAACCCTTGCATCCTTACCTGACTTTCTTAAGATTCCAAATCTTAGTGTTTAATGATTCCAGACTACACACAAAATGGTAGTGTCCTGGTAGATCTTGTATAGCATTCACTACTAGGTAAGGCATCTAGTTATAACAATTTCCCAATCTCATTGATTAGAACAGAAATGAATTTCTTATTAACAGTGCTAGTAGAAGACAGTGGCTGTATTGTTCACAGATAAGTATGGTCCTTGTGTCTCATTCCAAAATCCAGGCTGAAGAAGCATCCTATAATCTTGACCTTTCCATCTCGTGGCAGAGAAAAGAGCAAGAAAGCCTGGAGAAAACTGCAATGGTTGGTAAAGCCTATGCTTAGAATCAGTAAATGACTCTTCTGCTCATATTTCATTGGCAAAGGCAAGTCAAATGGCCCAGTGACAATGAAACAAGGAAGCAGATACTGTCCATAGATACTTAAAGCTCTGTGCAGTCTACAAGGATGTACAATGCTTTGCTGGGGAGAAGGGAGGTTGTGCAGTATGCCTCACTTAGGATTTATAGGGCTGTTGTTACCTGTTTGGGGCCTTGTCAAAGGGGCCTTGACAATTGGGGAATTGTCAAATGCTGATCCTCATTTCATGTCTAGTTTGATATTCATGTTGGCTATTTTTATTAGTTGTTGACAATTGAATCCATTTTTAAACTATATTCTGCCTCTCCATCTGGCTGTGTTTCTCCTGTATGACCACATGTAAAGTTCCCTGTGTTTGGAGAATCTGTCACTTTATTCTAAACAGTTTATCAGTGATTACTGTGTAAACTCCAGACAATGTTAGAAAATACATATCAAATCATTGTTTAACAACCAAATAATTGTTTAAGCAGTGGCATTTATTTTTATTCTGTATTCAGTGCTAAGGGACTCAAGGGCCTATCCTTATCATTTAAATATTAAAGCACATGCTTTTGGCAAGGTTTACTTCTAGAGGTATGGAGGATGGGCAATTGTGAGATTCTAGTTAAAACACAAAGTGAGAAAATGAGTTTAACCCCACCATTGTTTTGGGAAGTTCTTTTCTAACAAAGCCTGAATGAAAACTTACTCAAAACATATATTTTATATTTGATAGCTCCTTTAAAAATTTTCTGGGTCTAGTGGCAAATTCTGGCTGGAATGATTTTCTCATATTCACAGTGGTAAAGGAAAACTCTGGGAGTTAAAGCTCTACTAGAATTTAAATTAGACAATCTTTTGTTGTTTTTGCCTAGGTTTTCATTAAGTCCCTGTGCACTTTAAAAATTTTTATAACTTAGGTTCAATAGAAATAATCTGTACTCCTAGGAATAAAGGAAAGTGATTATTTGGTCCAAAGCTATTATTAGCTTTAGCTTTATGAGCTATAGATTTACATTTACCTTTCTCTAGTTGTTTTCCCTTAGAAATAGGTGCTAAACAATAAAATGTGCTGTAATATTTTGTAAGATGGTGCGTTGACAGGTAATTTTATGTAGCATCAACTTGTATATTTTCAGATATAATTTACTCATAGTCTGTGGATTTACATATTACAGTTTCAAAGCAGGATGACCCAGGGATCAAACCCACATCTCTTACATCTCCTGCATTGGCAGGCAGATTCTTTACCACTAGTGCCACTTGGGAAACTCTTGAAAATACTGACCTGATTTTGGGTACAGTCAGCCTCACAAAGGCCCTGACTGGTGTACTCAGTCATGTCTGACTCTTTGCAGCTCAATGGACTATAGCCCACCAGGTTCATCTGTTCATGAGATTTTTCATGCAAGAATACTGGAATGGGTTGCCATTTCTTCCTTCAATGATCTTCTTGACACAAAGATTGAGCCCATGTCTCCTGTGTCTCCTGCATTGCAGGTGAATTCTATACCTGCTGACTTAAATACTAATGGGAATAATTAATGTATTATTAAGAAGGTACAGAGAGGATATATGATAGGGTAAGCCAGCTGTTTCCAAAATGGGAAGCATGCAACCCAGAGGCTGAAGAGATGTATTAGAAGTTAGTGTATGTATATAACTCATATGTCTAAATATAATATAAAATTGAAGTATATCCTCAAATTTGTTTTTATTATATAACACACATTATAAATTTTCTTTGTTTAGAGACTACATATGTGAGGCTCTAAGAAAACTGTAAGGAAAAGAAAAAACTTTATTTTGGGCTTTTTATATGTCAATGTAAGCCATCTAATACAGAAAATTAATACTCAGCTACTGTATATCCTAACCTTCCTTGATGGCTCAGTGGTAAAGAATCCTCCTGCTAGTGCAGGGGACACAAGTTCAATCCCTAAGTCAGGGAAGATCCCCTGGAGAAGGAAATGGCAACTTTTTCCAGTATTCTTGCCAGGAAATCCCATGGACAGAGGATTCTGGCAGGCTACCATGGTGGGGTTGCCAAGAGTCATACAAGACTCTTGTGACTGAACACAGGAACCATATATCCTACTTTTTCACTCCAAGTTTTTCTCAAAATATGCAAAAAAAAAAAAAAGGCTTTATCTGATTTTACTCTTAGTGCCCACTGTTCTTTCTGCATCATAAAAGCTGATCAGAAGCTCACTAAGAAGCAGCTTTTTATAATGTCAGACTTACTTTGGCTTTTTGGACACACACAGGTTGAAAGCAAAGGGATGCAAGAAAAAAGTACTGCATGCAAATGACAGCCAAAAGAATAGAAATGGCTACTCTTAGATTAAAAACATCTACCATCAGCCAAAATTTCAGTTAAAATCAGTCAAAAAAGGACAACATTAGATCTAGTGAAGAGGAGTTCAATTCTTCTAGAGGATATAACAGTATTGATTATTTGTGCACCCAACACATACACACACAAGAGGTAGCTAATATGTGAAGTAATGAATGTGTAAACTAACCTTATTGTTGTAATTATTTTGAACTATATACATATATAAATATCAGTATATGAAATACCTTACATTTAAACAATGTCATATGTCAATTATATCTCTGTAAAGCTGGTGACCTGGCTCAGTGGTAAAAAAGAAAAATTATCTGCTAATGCAGGAGACTTCTTGGAAAAGGAAATGGTCACCTACTCCAGTATTCTGGCTTGGGAAATCCCATGGCAGAGAGGAGCCTGGTGGGCTACAGTCCATGGGGTTGCAAAAGAACTAGATACACTTAACAACTAGGCAACAACAACAACAAAGCTGGAAGAAAATATAAATAAGTGAATAAACATTTAAATACAGCATACTTTGTTTTTTTTTTCTAATAGAAGCAATTCAGGAAGTGTAAGAAGCAAATATTGGTGTTTAGCTTTCTGTAACATAAAAGGGTGACGTGATTATTTTTTAGTTAAAATTTTTTGCTATATATTTTTATTGCAACTTCAAAAAAGGAGGCCTAAATATTTGCAAACTAATTACTACAGAACAAGAGTAACATCCTAAGAGAAGCAATATTTTGTTAATTATAAAACTTTGTGTTTTAGAACAATTTCAGATTTACTGCAAAATTGAAGTGAAAAGTTCAGAGTTCCCATACACTCCCTGTCTACAACATGCGTAAGTTCTCCCACTATCTACGTTTGGCACCAGAGTGGTACATCCACTGTGTTTTTTAAAATCCATACATCCCTTGAAAACCTGGCAACCAATGATCTTTTCAATATCTCCACGGTGTTTCCTTTTCCATAACATCATATAGTTGAAATTGTATAGTATGCAGCCTTTTCAGATTGATTCCTTTCACTTGATAATATGCATTTAATTTTTCTCCTGTGTCAAAAATAAAAAAGAAAGAAAACTAGAGTTGGGTAGTAGTTAAGGCAGTAAAATCATATTTTACTTAAAAACAATAGTAATGGGGGAAAGAGACATTAGTATAAAACTGACCTCAGTTATGAATTCAGTATGGACAAATGGAGATTTACAGCAAAAGAATGAGGTAAGGCATCTTTTCTGTTCTGTCTTTTCCTTCACTTTCTTGTATACATACATGGCCTTGGTTAAAAGATATTACATTCTATGAAGTAAGGTTTCCTAAATGGAAATTTTAGATTCAGCCTAGTTCTTTAACATTGCTATTGTCTTGTATAACTTTGGGTGAGGTTTTCAACTTCAAATTAATTATGATTTTTAGATAGATGGTAGACTGTACCCCAAATACTTACATCTCAACTTTGAATCATGTTTTATTATAAATATGCAAAGAAAATATATGTAATTCATATAATTAAATGATATGGATTTTAATATACTAATAGTTATAATTAAAAGTAATTATATGTTTTCTTTGGAAGAATACACATAATAAATTTCTATAAAATTGCTTCATTTACTTTTAATAGAAACAGCATATTAAAATTTGTAGATATATGATTAGCTAAGATGTGTCACTTTATGGATAATTTACCTCCGGCTATTTTTTCTGATATTTGTATTTCAAACAGCATCTGCAGGGGAAGAAATAATGCTTTATTGTCATTTTATGATAAACAGCAGAGGATGATGAATAGGAGCTTCTTCACTAAATAATGAAAGAGTTAGGATTCTCTGATGGAGAAATAGAAAATGCAAAATAAGTGGTTATATACATGTACTTAGAGAATTTTCAGAAAGAAAACATGTGTGGATGATGGCTAAACTGAATAACTTATGCTGATCAATCACAAGTTAAGACATGTTTAAATATTCTTAGGGGAAACACAGATCATTAAGGATGCCAAGTTGCAAACACTGAGCCATGCCCCTCTTGCAGAGGGCTCAGTGAAATAAAGTGTAAATAGTGCCTTCTGGATTGGTGCAATGCTGTGGTCCTTCAGTATTTTGTGTGTGATGTGTTGAATTTAGAGTATTGTTAATAATATAATGTTTACAGATGTAAGAATTTCCCTTAAAGAAGACCAGGGGCAATCTCTGTAATAATATCTTCCTGGCATCAGGGAGTTCCATCTTACTTTCCTGGCTAAAAGCTCAAGTGTTTAATTAATGACTAACTACCTGCCTGCATTTAGGGTTAAGGCTCTATTATCTAAGAAATCTGATGAGATCTCACCATATATTGTAAGAAATTTCCTGAGATGTTCAAAACACAAGACAATAGTTCAGTGTATCTGAAAAAAATATTGGAAAGTTTTCCCGAGCTTTTGTTTTCTTTCCCATCATATTGATAGGTTTATCTGCAACAAACAAATTCTTTGTGCAACTGCAGTGGTGGCTATCACCTAGAGCAGACTGAGGATTTCAAAATTTAATTATATGTCCAGTGTTCAGTTGATTTGACAACAAATCAAGCAGCTTACATGAGTGAAATTGTGTATGCCCCTTCTATTCAATGAAAGAACTGAATAAGTTTTCATTTAATAAAATTTTAGTTTTGATTATGTAAATTTTAAGGATTTGCTTATATGTGTTATTCTTAAGGTCTTCTCTTACTTTGGAATTAAGAAGAATGACTTAGATAGACTGTTTCAACTTCTAATTTTAAAAAAGTGTTAAAGAATATTTAATTCATGATGATGTAGTTTTATACTTTAGCCAGTGAAAAAGATTGATGTATAATTACCTTTATAATAATGAGACAGGTATCAGAGTTGAGAGTGGAAAATAACTTTGGTGCTGCTAAGTCACCTCAGTTGTGTCCAGCTTTTTGCAATCCTATGAAATATAGCCAACCAGGCTCCTCTGTCCACAGGATTTTTCCTGCAAGAATAGTGGAGTGGATTGCCATGCCCTCCTCTAGGGGATCTTCCCTACCCAGGGACTGAACCCACATCTCTTATGTCTCCTGAATTGGCAGGGGGCTTCTTTACCACTGAGCCTCCTGCGAAGCCCCTTAGTCATTATCTGGATCTGTGCTGTGCAATACTGTAGTCACTACTACCTGTGACCATCAAGCATTGAAATGTGGCTAACCTGAATGGAAACATGCAGTAAGTGTGAAATACACATTAAAGATTGTTGTGAAGAAATATGTGAACTCTCTCAATAACAATTTTATATTGACCTGGTAATGTTTCAGATACACTGGGTTAAATAAATTAGATTAAAATTAGTTTTATTTGTCCATTTTTCATTGTGGGCTCTAGACAATTTAAAGTTGCATAAATGACTCACATGACATTTCTATTAAAGATCATTGCTCTAGATCAACCTTCTCATTTCAAGTTTAGAAAACTAATAATTGACTAGAACCCCTAATTTCCAGTTTAGTGATATTCCCACTGTACTCCCTTTGTACAGGATTCTACAGGTTTAATATACATTATTTCATTTGGTTTTTATAGCAACCTACTGAAAAATATGGATTAGGAATATCCAATTTACAGCCCATGAGGTCACAAAGAGCTGGACATGACTGAGCGACTAACACTTTACTGCCACTTTACAGAGTAGGCATAGAAGCTTATGTGATTTGGAGAGTGCAACATGTCTAATAAATGGGAAACATGATTCTGGAACTCCCAGATCATGCAGTTTATTATCACCAGTCATTCTGAGAGCAGAGGTCACTGTAGGTGGAACAACCAGTTTTATTATTTTTTCAACCTGGCACAGGTAAGAAATTAATAAAGGAACATCTAGCAATATTTTAATAGTCTCTATATTTTAAAAGTCACTATCAGTCATTTGGGTTACATTATAAAATTTAGGAAAGATGTAAAATTATACTCTATCTATGTTTCAATAAACTAATTGATAAAACTCACAAAATATGTTTGAGCATATTGGTAAAAAGTGAATTCTTTTATTAAAATTCTGAATGTCTTGCTTCACTTTAAAAGAGTATATCTGTTAATATTCAGTTCAGTTCAATTCAGTTCTCAGTTGTGTCTGACTCCACAACACCACGGACTGCAGCACGCCAGGTCTCCCTCTTCATCATCAGCTCCTGGAGGTTACTCAAACTCATGTCCATTGAGTTGGTGATGCCATCCAACCATCTCATCCTCTGTCTCATCTGTTAATATTGTACAGGCATAATTATTTGAGTAATTGCCTACAATGGAGTGACAGCTGTCCTTCATGCACATTCTAGTTTGACGCCCTCCCCACTACTCCCGATTGTAGGAGAATTGTTCTGCTTCATCATCTACCTGATCCTATAGGTGTTTGGGTTTGCAGTCTGCACTTTTAATGCTCTCAAAAGTCTACACTTTTAATACTCTCTAACTTTAGCTAACTCCCAGTGCCTATCCATCTGTGCTGTGCTTAGTCATTCAGTCATATACAACTCTTTGGACTCCATGGACTGTAGCCCACTGGTCCCTTGAGATTCTCCAGGCAAGAATACTGGAGTGGTTTGCCATGCCATCCTCCAAGGGATCTTCCCAACTCAGGGATTGCACCCTTGAGTTGGTCTCCCACCTTGCAGGTGAATTCTTACCAGTTGACCTACCAGGGAAGCCAGCCTATCCACGTATGACCCCACAATTATGTAATTGTTTTGAGAGGTCCATAATAGAAAGCTGTTCAACAGCTAGTTAGATGATACTATCACTTTTTTCCCTCATAAAACTTATGACCTAATGTGCTTTGTCCAGATTCAGATTTATTATCATTATGTGTTGTTGAAAGTCACTCAGTCATGTCCAACTCATTACAACCCCATGGACTGTACAGTCTATGGAATTCTCCAGGCCAGAATACTGCAGTGGGTAGCTTTTCCCTTCTCCAGGTGATCTTCTCAACCCAGGGATCAAACCTAGGTCTCTTGCATTGCAGGCAGACTAAAGATTTACTGAGCATGGCCCTGCTTGTCAGAACAAGACTCAGTTTCTCCCTCAGTCAGTCTCTCCCAACAGAAAGCTTCCATAAGCCTCTTATCCTTCTCCATTAGAGGGCAGACAGACTGAAAATAACAATCACAGAAAACTAATCAATCAGATCACATGGACTACAGTTTTGTCTAACTCAATCAAACCATGAGCCATGCTGTGTAAGGCCACCCAAGATAGACAGGTCATGGTGAAGAGTTCTGACAAAATGTGGTCCACTTTAAAAGAGAATGGCAAATCACTTCAGTATTCTTGCCTTGAGAGTCCCATAAATAGTATGAAAAAGCAAAAAGATAAGACACTGAAAGATGAACATTCCAGGTTGGTAGTTGTCCAATATACTACTGGAGATCAGTAGAGAGGTAACTCCAGAAAGAATGAAGACACAGAGCCAAAGCAAGAACAACATCCAGTTGTGGATGTGACTGGTGATAGAAGTAAAGTCTGATGTTGTAAAGAACAGTATTGCATAGGAACCTGGAATGTTAGGTCCATGAATCAAGGCAAATTGGAAGTGGTCAAACAGGAGATGGTAAGAGTGAACATTGATATTGTAGGAATCAGTGAACTAAAATGGACTAGAATGGGTGAATTTAATTCAGATTACCATTATATCTACTACTGAGGGCAGGAATCCCTTAGAAGAAATGGAGTAGCCATCATAGTCAACAAAAGATTCAAAATGCAGTACTTAGATGCAGTCTTAAAAATGACAGAATGATCTTTGTTTGTTTCCAAGGCAAACCATTCAATATCACAGTAATACAAGTCTATGCCCCAACTAGTAATGCTGAAAAAGTTGAACAGTTCTATGAAGACCCACAAGCCCTTCTAGAACTAACAACCAAAAAGATGTCCTTTTCATAATAAGGGACTGGAATGCAAAAGTAGGAAGTTCAGAAACACCTGGAGTAACAGGCAAATTTGGCCTCGGGGTATAGAATGAAGCAGGACAAAGGCTAATAAGAGTTTTGCCAAGAGAACACACTGGTCATAGCAAACACCCTCTTCCAACAAGACAAGATAAGGCTCTATACATGGACATCAGTTCAATTCAGTTCAGTTCAGTCACTCAGTCGTGTCCGACTCTCTGTGATCCCATGAATCGCAGCACGCCAGGCCTCCCCGTCCATCACCAACTCCCGGAGTTCACTCAGACTCATGTCCATAGAGTCAATGATGCCATCCAGTCATCTCATCCTCTGTTGTCCCTTTCTTCTCCTGCTTCCAATCCCTCCCAGCATCAGAGTCATTTCCAGTGAGTCAACTCTTCACATGAGGTGGCCAAAGTACTGGAGTTTCAGCTTTGGCATCAGTCCTTCCAAAGAAATCCCAGAGCTGATCTCCTTCAGAATGGACTGGTTGGATCTCCATGCAGTCCAAGGGACTCTCAAGAGTCTTCACCAACACCACAGTTAAAGAGCATCACTTCTTCGATGCTCCATGGACATCACCAGATGGTAAATACCAAAATCAGATTGATTATATTCTTTGCAGGCAAGGATGGAGAAGCTCTATACAGTCAGGAAAAACAAGACCGGGAGATGACTGTGGCCCAGATCATGAACTCCTCATTGCCAATTTGAGACTTCAATTTAAGAAAGTGAGTTAACCACTAGACCATTCAGGTATGACCTAAATCAAATCCCTTATGATTATACAGTGGAAGTCACAAACAGATTCAAGAGATTAGATCTGATAGACAGAGTACCTGAAGAAATATAGACAGAGATTCGTGACATTGTTCAGAAGGGAGTGATCAAGATCATCCCCAAGAAACAGAAAAGCAAAAAGGAAAAATAGCTGTCTGAGGAGGCCTTACAAATAGCTGAGAAAAGAAGAGAAGCTAAAGGCAAAGGAGAAAAGGAAAGATATACTCATTTGAAGGCAGAGTTCCAAAGAATAGTAAGGAGAGATAAGAAAGACTTCCTCAGTGATCAATGCAAAGAAATAGAGGAAAACAATAGAAAGGGAAAATCTAGAGATCTCTTAGAGAAAATTAGAGATACCAAGGGAACATTTCAAGCAAAGAGAGGTGCAATATAGGAGAGAAATGGTATAGACTTAACAGATGCAGAAGATATTAAGAAGATGTGGCAAGAATACACAGAAGAACTGTACAAAAAAGATCTTCAAGACCCAGATAATCATGATGGTATGATCACTCATCTAGAGCCAGACATCCTGGAATGTGAAGTCAAGTGGGCCTTTGGAAGCATCACTACGAACAAAGCTAGTGGAGGTGATGGAATTTCAGTTCAGCTATTTCAAATCCTGAAAGATGATGCTGTGAAAGTGCTGCACTCAATATGCCAGCAAATTTGGAAAACGCACAGGTGGCCACAGGACTGGAAAAGATCAGTATTCATTCCAATTCCAAAGAAAGGCAATGCCAAATAATGCTTGAACTACCGCACAATTGCACTCATCTCACATGCTAGTAAAGTAATGCTCAAAATTCTCCAAGCCAGGCTTCAACAGTATGTGAATCATGAACTTCCAGATGTTCAAGCTGGTTTTAGAAAAGACAGAGGAACCAGAGATCAAGTTGCCAACATATGGATCATTGCAATAGTAAGAGAGTTCCAGAAAAACATCTACTTCTGCTTTCTTGACTATGCCAAAGCCTTTGACTGTGTGGATCACAATAACCTGTGGAAAATTCTGAAAGAGATGGACTACCAGACCACCTGAGCTGCCTCCTGATCAATCTGTATGCAGGTCAAGAAACAACAGTTAGAACTGGACATGGAACAACAGACTGGTTCCATATTGGGAAAGGCTGTATATTGTCACCCTGCTTATTTAACTTATATGCAGAGTACATCATGAGAAATGCTGGGCTAGATGAAGCACAAAGTGGAATTGAGATTGCCAGGAGAAATATCAATAACCTCAAATATGCAAATGATCCCACATTTATGGCCCAAAGTGAAGAATAACAAAAGAGCCTCTTGATGAAAGTGAAAGAAGAGTGTGAAAAAGTTGGCTTAAATCTCAACATTCAGAAAACGAAGATCATGGCATCTGGTCCTTGACTTCATGTCAAATAGATGGGGAAACAATGGAGACAGTGATAGACTTTATTTTGGGGGGCTCCAAAATACTGCAGATGAATACAGCAGCCATGAAGTTAAAAGACGCTTGTTCCTTGGAAGGAAAGTTATGAGCAACCTAGACAGCATATCATAAAGCAGAGACATAACTTTAGCATAAATGTGCATCTAGTCAAAGCTTTGGTTTCTAGTAGTCATGTATGAAAGTTAAAGTTGGACTATAAAGAAAGCTGAGTGCTGAAGAATTGATGCTTTTGAACTGTGGTGTTGGAGAAGACTCTTGAGAATCCCTTGGACAACAAGGCTATCCAACCAGTCCATCCTAAAGGAAATTAATCCTGAATATTCATTGGAAGGACTGATGGTGAAGCTGAAACTCCAATACTCTGGCCACCTGATGCGAAGAACTAACTCATTTGAAAAGACCCTGATGCTGGGAAAGACTGACGTCATAGAAGGAGAAGGGGACAACAGAGAAACAGATGGTTGGCTGGCATCACCAACTAGACAGACGTGCATTTGAGTAAGCTCCGGGAGTTAGTGATGGAGAGGGAAGCCTTGCATACTGAAGTCCATGGGGTCACAAAGAGTCGGGTTTGACCGAGCGACTAAACTGATACGTTGTTGAATGTGTTCAGTTCAGTTCAGGCGCTCAGTCATGTCCTACTCTTTGTGACCCCATGGACTGCAGCTCACCAGTTTGCCTGTCCATCACCAACTCCCAGAGCCTACTCAGACTTATGTCCATTGTGTCGGTAGTGCCATCCAACCATCTCATCATCTGTCGTCCTCTTCTCCTCCCACTTTCAGTCTTTCCCAGCATCACGGTCTTTTCCAATAAATCACTTCTTTGCATCAGCTGGCCAGAGTATTGGAGTTTCAGGTTCAGCATCAGTCCTTCCAGGGAATTTTCAGGACTGATTTCCTTCAGGATGGACTGGTTCAATTTCCTTGCAGTCCAAAGGACTCGCAAGAGTCTTCCCCAACACCACAGTTCAAAAGCATCAATTCTTCCATGCTCAGCTTTCTTTATAGTCCAAATTTCACATCCATACTTGACTACTGGAAAAACCATAGCCTTGATAGATGGGCCTTTGTGCTAAAGTAATACGTCTGCTTTTTAATATGGTGTTGAATGTGTTATTCTTACATTATTATGCTGATTAATGCTATGCATTCTCTTCCACTGATGCTATGTTTTTAATCTGTTTCATCCTATTGAATAATATATAGCTCCCTACTGGCCACTTTATAACTGTGATGTATATTAGCTTGGCTTCCAAGGTTCCACATGAATAGTCCTCCACCTACTGTTCTTCCTCTTTTTCTCCTTATACTCAGACACAAGATCTGACTCTAATCAGATAAGTTTCCTTCCTGTGACTGCTAACTGAGTTATGGTATACTGCATTGGTTTCCGAATACCAGTCAGTGCCCTCTCACTAAGTGTGAATGTCTTATTCAAATGCCAACAGGTTTCTCTGTTGTTATTTCAGATTTACTGCATCAAAATCATCAAGGGTGGAATTATGTCTACTGCATTGCATAATGCTTACCAGTTACCTTAAAACCAAGACATCAGTATATTTGAATCTTGGCTTCTATATTTCTTCGTTGTGTGTTCTGGGTAAATCACTTAGCTTTTGATGAATCAGTTTCCTAATCTGTAATCTGCTAGTGGTAGTGCCTAGCTTAAAGTGTTGTAAAGTAGATTAAATGAGATAGCGTTTGGAAAGGGTTTGTAACAGTTTCAGGTATAGTAAGCACTACCTAAGTGTGTGGTAAGTGTGTTAACTAGATGGATCAGAAGTTTCTCCACATGGTTTTGCACAAATAAGGTTTAGAAACCAATGCGATGGAACAAAGTAGGCATTGAAATGCGTGGGATTCCCTGGTGGCTCAGAGGTTAAAGCGTCTGCTTGGAATGCAGGAGACCCAGCTTTGATCTCTGGGTTGGGAAGATCCCTGGAGAAGGAAATGGTAACCCAGTCCAGTACTCTTGCCTGGAGAATCCCATGGAGGGAGGAACCTGGTAGTCTACAGTCCATGAGGTTGGAAATAGTCGGACACAACTGAGTGACTTTACTTACTTTCTCACTGAAGATCTGTTCCCTTCCTATCTCTTGTTATTCTCAATGGAAATAATACCATCCCCAGGGGATGCCTTGGCAAGGATGTGATGCTGAGTAGTCACATGATTGGACAACTGTCATACTCTGAGCTGTCACATTGTCACATCCTTCACTGTGAGGACAGTCTTGCACAGTGAAGGACTGTCCCCCATCCTCACCATAATTGCATAGCCACTGGAACTCATGTCAATGAAAAGCCTGTTTCTAATTATTTGAGACCAAGATTTAACTCTGACATAGAAGAAATGAAGTGTTCTAAACAAACATTAAATTTTTACATAAGTATAACCCACAATATAAACCAAGAGAAGATTTGTTTTCCTTTGGAGTTTGACCAAGAGTTGGTCACCACTTTGGAAAACCACACTTCAAACAGCCATGCCTCTCCTGATTTTCAAGTCATTAACACACCTGTAGTTGTCATATTTAGGACCAACATCTGATTCTTACATGTTGTGTGCATGAGCTTGATTTATATCTTGAAATATGTGAAAGTGAAAGTGTTAGTCTCTTAGTTGTGTCTGACTCTTTGCAACTCCATGGATTCTCACTCGTCAGACTCCTCTGTATTGCATTATTATATGTATTGGTAGAATCTATCATTTATTAATTTTTATTTAAGGACAATGAGGGCTATTGTACAATATTTCTTATACAAGGAGGCATGATGTCTGAAAGCCTTGGGACTCAAAACTCAGATCCTGAAGGAATTTCTTAATCAATCTTGCTTTGTACTAAATAATATTCATTCTTTCATAATTCACATAAGGGTTATACTAAATTAATCGTGCTTATATCATGCTATTTGAGAATGTTTTATTAAGACCTTTTTAATGGGAATGTGTGTTCTGTCTCACCCAGTAGATTTTACTTTCTTCAAGGATAGAATATGTTGCTTTGATTCCTTTTGTATCTTTTCACAGCAGGCACTCAATAAGTGGTGTTGACAGCCTGATTTGAGTTTAAAGAGAAGCAGGGAAATTCAGAGAGTAGAGTCAGAAGTTTAAAATAAATTGGAAAAAAGTGCCTGAGAAATATTAGTTCACCAGGAGAAAACCACCAAAGGTAAAGGAAGCAGAAATGAGAATGTCTTTAGGACAATGTTGTGGGGGTGTGATGTTGAGGTAACCAGACAATTCAGCTGTTAAAAATATATGCAGGGATACTTTGTCTTAGGAAAACCCAGTACAAACATCGAACTTAAAAAAGGACAAATAACTTAGAGAATTTTGTTGGGGGAAGGGGAGAGGGAGAACATCAGTTTCACAAGAATTATGATTGGACATATGCTCTGTGTTGACAACTTTGCATTAGCAAGTATAGATTCTTTTTACCAGCTTAAAGTAAATCCACTTATAATGGACTTAGCTACATTCAAAGGAGAGTCTCATTTACAAAACATTATTTTAGTCAAGCTTTTTGGTAGCACACGATTCCAAAAGTTAAATGGACCATGATGTTGAATAAAGCTAGGTAATGATATTACTGTAGACCTGATAATCAGGAAATATCAAATTTACCACAGTAAACTGACAGCATCATAAACTTTGTGATTTCATCTCAAAGAGGTATTTAAGCAAACACACAGACCAAAAGAGAATAAAACACCCTATAGATTATTTCAGTTGAAAGCAGAGGAGAAGCTAAGGTACAAATTGAGATAGAATGTTTACTCTGGTGATTGGCAATGAATGCATGTAAAAAGAATCTGACTACATCAATGAAGATGGTAAAGATTTGCATGTAAGTTTTGATATCAAGAACTCTGCTTATTTCCTAACATCATCATTAAATTAGAAATCCTTCAAATGTCCTATAGATCACACACATACAGATATATAGACATACATAGGTACATTTAAAATACACTGATATAGCCAATATTATTTTTAAAATGAAGCAGGAAGAAATTGTAGAAAATAGTTAACTTTTGAATTCTCTAGGCAAGAATACTGCAGTGGGTTGCCATTTCCTTCTCCAGGGGTTCTTCCTGACCCAAGGATCAAACCTGGGTCTCCTGCATAGCAGGTGGATTCTTTACCATCTGAGCCACCAAGGAAGCCTTTCAGTTCCATATGACTTCCTAAATACATGATTTACTTTTCCTACCAGCCCAAATCTAACTGAAACATATAGAAAAGAAAATAAGATACAAAGGAATTTAGAAACTGGGCAGCGACCTTCAAAAAATGAGAATGGGGATGCATTAAAAAAAAAAAAAAGAAATGGAACATGTGATAAAGTGGCTCAGTCATGTCTGACCCCTTGTGACCCTATGGACTACACAGTCCATGGAATTCTCTGGGACTGAACCCAGGTCTCCAACACTGCAGGTGGATTCTTTACCAGCTGAGCCACAAGGGAAGCCCAAGAATGCTGGAGTAGCTAGCCTATCCCTTCGCCAGCAGAAATTGAACTGGGGTCTCCTGCATTGCAGGCAGATTCTTTACCAACTGAGCTATCAGGGAAGCTCAACTGATGATGAAATGTAAGATTTCTAAAAAGTGATACTGGGAAAGATAAGTGCTCCTCAAACTAATTTTTTTTTCCCTAGAGGTAATAAATTTTAGAAAAGGAGGTTATATGAGGTTTGCTTGGTAATTAATTAAAAGGCTGTGACATAGTCATGCCAATTGTATTAATCAGGTTCTTAACCGTAAGCAAGAAATGCCTGCTCTGGGTAAAGCAGATAAGGGCCCAAGTGGCTCACAGAGCTGTAGGAAGACTGGAGAATTAAACTATGTCTGGACTGCCAGGAGCAACAACAAAATCCAAACCACAGAAGTGTCTTCTCATGAAATTTCTGTTCCTTCATTCAGGTGGCAACACAGTGTTTTGCCACTGAGCCTATTCTGTTCCAAGACACTCAAGCATGAACACAGGATTTTGCTTTTGGAGCATCAGCTCTGGATGTATTTTGATTGGCAGAGCCTAGGTCAGATAACTAGAAAAGCAGATCGTGAGCATCTCAGATTTTATAAAGGGATGTACACTTCGCCTCCTTAAGACTCACTGGATTGAAACTTCTAACGTAGAAAGGGGTTCTGATGTTGGGTAAGCAAAACAAATGACATTGTCCATTTGTTAACCTTTCCCAAATTTTCCTAATTTTGGCCTCAGAGTGGGGTGGGGGCATGAATAAGGCATTCAAATTTACATATTCTCATAAGAGATTTCAAGAGTTATGGATACGGTATGGAGAAAATCTTTAATAACTTATGTTTACCATGAAGAAAGGGAGCCTATCCTTCCTGGGTGAACAAAACATTCTCATGGGCTTATAAAATGCTAAACCAGCCACAAGTGCTGCCTTGTGCCCCATTGTATAACCTTTGGAGATCAGACTCCTAAATAAGAACATATTTTCATTGCCAGGGTTTTTTTTTTAGTGTTTCTTATATGCTATTCTAAACATTAGAACATTCAATAAGAGTTACCGGTATGTAAGGGAACTAGAGAGAAATAAATTAGAAAAGAAAATTAAGAAATAACCACACACAAAAAAAATTCAACATAGGAAAAGAAGGAAATTTTAACACTTGTTTTTAGTGTTCTCTGTGAGAGAAAAAAATAATAGCTCTGAGTGAAAAAGAAACTGTGAAGTCTTGGGAATTAAAAAAAAAAGATATGAAAATGAAATTAAAAAGTAAACTTAGAGGAGTCAGGAGAAATGGTACAGCTGAAACTAAATCACATGATGAACTGGAAGCTTCATCCAAGGGATTCTTCAACTTTGTTAAGTAATAATTGATAAATGAAATTGTACAATTGATATTGAAAATGTACAATTTAATGGTTTGCTTTTTGTTGTTGGAAATGTTGGACATGCAAGTCATGTCCAAATCTTTTTTGACCCCATGGTCTGTAGCTCGTCAGTCACCTCTGTCAATGGGATTTCCCAGACAAGAATACTGGAATGGGTTGCTATTTACCTCTCCAGGGACTCTTTCTGATCCAGGGATCAAACCCATTTCTCCTGCATTGGCAGGTGGATTCTTTACCACTGAGGAATCAGGGTTTGATATACATATACAAGTGTATATATGTGCAGAATTATTATCAAAATCTAGATAATTAACACATAACCATCACCTCACATAGCTAAATTTTTTTTTGGTGAGTTTGTGTAGTTTAAAGTGTACAACACCATGTTATTAACTATAGTTACCATGCTCATTACAAACAAAGCTAGTGGAGGTAATGGAATTCCGGTTGAGCTATTTCAAATCCTAAAAGATGATGCTGTGAAAGTGTTGCACTCAATATGCCAGTAAATTTGGAAAACTCAGCAGTGGCCACAGGAATGGAAAAGGTCATCCCAGTCCCAAACAGAGGCAATACCAAAGAATGCTCAAACTATTGCACAAATGTACTCATCTCACACGCTAGCAAAGAAGTGCTCAAAATTCTCCAAGCCAGGCTTCAATAATACATAAACTATGAACTTCCAGAAGCTCAAGCTGGATTTAGAAAAGGCAGAGGAACCAGACATCAAATTGCCAACATCTGCTGGATCATAAAAAAAGCAAGAAAGTTCCAGAAAAACATCTATTTCTGTTTTATTGAATATGCCAAGGCCTTTGACTGTGTGGATTACAATAAACTATGGAAAATTTTGAGAGAGATGAGAATACCAGACCACCTGACCTGCCTCTTGAGAAATCTGTATGCAGGTTAGGAAGCAACAGTTCAAACTGGACGTGGAACAACAGACTGATTCCAAATAGGAAAAGAAGTACATCAAGGCTGTATGTTGTCACTCTGCTTATTAATTTATATGAAGAGTACATCATGAGAAATGCTAGGCTGGATGAAGCACAAGCTGGAATCAAGATTGCTGGGAGAAATATCAATAACCTCAGATATGCAGAGGACACTATCCTTATGGCAGAAAGTGAAGAAGAACTAAAGAGCCTCTCGATGAAAGTGAATGAGGAGAATGAAAAAGTTGACTTGAAGCTCAACATTCAGAAAACTAAGATCGTAGCCTCTGGTCCCATCACTTCATGGCAAATAGATGAAGAAACAGTTGAAACAGTGACTGACTTTATTTTGAGGGGCTCCAAAATTACTGCAGATGGTGATTGCAGCGATGAAATTAAAAGACACTTAGACCTTGGAAGGAAAGTTATGACCAACCTAGACAGCATATTTTAAAGCAGAGACATTTGCCAACAAAGGTCTGTCTAGTCAAGATGATGGTTTTTCCAGTAGTCATGTTTGGATGTGAAAGTTGGAAGAAAGTTGAGCACCAAAGAATTGATGCTTTGAACTGTGGTATTAGAGAAGACTCTTGAGAGTCCCTTGGACTGCAAGGAGATCCAACCAGTCCATCCTAAAGGAAATTGGTCTCGAATATTCACTGGAAGGACTGATGTTGAAACAGAAACTCCAATAGTTTGTCCACCTGATGTGAAGAACTCATTTGAAAAGACCCTGATGGAAAGCTTGAAGGCAGGAGGAGAAGGAAATGACAGAGGATGAGATGGTTGGGTGGCCAACCATCTCATGACTCAATGGACATAAGTCTGGGTAAACTCCAGGAGTTGGTGATGGACAGGGAGGCCTGGCCTGCTGCAGTCCATGGAGTTGCAAAGAGTTGGACGTGACTGAGCAACTGAACTGAACTGAACCCTGCTGTACATTAGATCTTTAAAACTTGTTCTTACAACTGTGAAATTTGTGCTGTTTGAGCCTCACCACTCCACCTTGGTTTCTCACCTCATGTGATTCTCATAAAATGTGGTAAAAAAGATGAAAATATATTAAATGTAAGAAAAAATAGAATAGGATTTGTCCAGGAAGTCTATATCAGTTAGGATTGACCTTATTTGCAAGTAAGAGAATAAAAATAATTGTGACTTTTAAAAAAGTAAGCTTTTATTGGTCATGTAAAAATCCACAGGAAGGCCATCTGGAGATTTGTTCTTCAGAACTGCAGGCTCTCCTCCAGTCTAGAATGTTGGCCATGATACCCATATTCCAGGCAGTAGGATGGAGGAAGGAACAAAGAAGAGAAGTTCCAAAGAATGAGTGGCATCTATTTTTAAGACAGTGCCAAAAATTTGCCATAGAATGCTTCCATTCCCAACCCTGTGGCCAGAACTTAGTTGCATGTCATATCTAGCTGCAAGTAAAACTGAGAAATAGAGTTTTCACCCCGTTGGGGAAAAAAAGAGAAATTAAATATGCAAAATGTTTGCCTTATGCAAGGAATAGTTACAGATACTAATTCTCAAAGTCCATAAGAACATGTGTAGAAATAAACATTTTAAGCTTAAGAAAATTCACTAATAATACCAGAAATGTGATCTTCTGATACAGCAAAGAAAAAAAGAGTTAAAAAAACCTTATCAATTCAGCTAACATAAGAAATAGGAAAAAAAAAAAAAGAGGAAAATTAGAAAATAAGCAGAGACAAAAAAAGAAAGTACTGTATAACCTTGTATTCAGCTTGATCTGATAATTTTTCTTTTAATAAAATATGAAATTTAATTTCCTAATATTTTATTTTAAAT
>SJYC01033314.1:0-20263 GCA_006408675.1 Madoqua kirkii | reverse complement strand
TCTAGGAAAATTGCCAAAATAGAATTCTAATAGGCCATTTTTATACACTGATAATCAGGCAATTTAGAAAACAACCTGAACTTAGAATCTGAAGCCAACATTGAGAAAGTATATAGACTTTTCCATGGCAGCATAGCCTATTAACAAACCCTTGCATACAGTTTGTGCATGCCTCCATTTGCAATGGTATCTTTTACATTATACTGCTGCTGCTGCTGCTGCTCAGTCACTTCAGTAGTGTCTGACTCTGTGTGACCCCATAGATGGCAGCCCATCACGCTCCCCCATCCCTGGGGTTCCCTAGGCAAGAATACTGGAGTGGCTGCCATTTCCTTCTCCAATGCGTGAAAGTTGCTAAGTCGTGTCTGACCTTCAGTGACCCAATATCATAAATGTCCAGATCAAAAGCAAGCTCTATAAGGCTCCCCAGATGTGGTCATATTTGATTGTGATGGCCAAAGAAAGAGCAGAAAGGATGGAATTTTAATTGTATTTTTATGTGGTTTGATGAATGTATGTATCTGTGTTCAGTTCAGTTCCCATCACTAAAATCAATATACAGAATATTTCTGTCACCTGAACATTTCTATTACTTTTGGGTCCCATGTAGCCATTGATAAGCTTTCTGTCACTTTATATTTTCTAGGGGTTCACAGAAATGGTATCATATAGCTTATACTTTTATGTATCTGGTTTCTTTCATTTGGCATGTTGTTTTTGGATTCAGCCACTTTACTCTCTTAGTCTTTCTTTTATTGCTTGGAGTAGTATGATAAACTCATTTCCACTTGCCTCTTGATTGACATTCTTATTGCTCCTAGTTTTTGACTAATGAGATAGTTGCCATGAAATGTATGAACATGCATATATGTTTTCCATTTTCTTGGGTACATATCTTCTTTGAATAGCCGGATCATACAATAACTATATGTTTAAGTTTTTTTAAAAATCAAAATTTCCCAGAGATGTGGTCTTTTCATATTCCCACCAGTCATGTATGACTTCCGGTTGCTTTACTGCAAAGACAATAGTTTTTTTAATTTTGTTTTTAAATTAATTGATCAGTTATCACAAGTTTAGTGAATATCGTCACCTCATTTAGATACAAAAATAAAGAAATATATTTTTTTCTTTGTGATGAGAACTGTTTGAATTTACTTTCAACAAGTTTTGTATATAACATATAGCAGTGTTAACTGTATTTTATCATGCCATATATTACTTTCCTAATACTACTTATCTTATAACTGAAACATTGTACCTGTTGGACAATAGTCTTTTAAACTTTAGACATTTGAATGTGAGTGTATAATGTTATATAATTGCTATTTACATGTGATTTCTCTGATAATTAATGATGTTGAGTAAATTTTTGTCTGCTTATTAGTTATTGAATATTCTTTTTTGGTGAAGTGTATGTTCAAATCATTTCTGGAGAAGGGATAGGCTACCCACTCCTGTATTCTTGCCTGGAGAATCCCCATGGACAGAGGAACCTGGCAGGCTACATTCCATGGGGTCACAAAGAGTCGGACATGACTGAGAAACTAAGATCAGCACCATTTACCTGTTTTTTTAGATTGGATCTCCTTCGCATTACTATCTATTATAAATATCTTCTCCCAGATTGTGCCTTCCTTTTTCTTTTCTAATAGTGTCTTTGAGAAAACAGTAATTTAAAATTCTGATTAGGTTTAATTCTTTTATGGTTCATTTTTGTGTGTGTGTGTGTGAATTAGAAACTCTTTTCCTAGCCCAAGATCACATAGCTTTCTCTTACAGTTTCTTGTAGAATTTTATAACTTTAGTTTTTACACTTGAGTCTAAGAATCATTTTAAGGGTTTTTTTTTTTTTTTTTAGATGTAGGTAAGAACTGAGATTTGTTTTTTCATATATGGTTGCCCATTGTTTCAATACCACTTTTGAAAAAGATGTATTGTGTTCCTTCGGTGGAGTTGTGTTTCCTTTATTTTTTATGTTCCTTGAAGTCCTGTGTTGCTGTCTTTGCATTTAAAGGAGTTACCTCTTCCAGTCTTTACAAATTCCCCAGGTAAGATCCATTTGTGGATCTTAAGTCTTGATCATCTTTGCATTTTCAGGGTAAACCTCATGTTATCCTTCATATATGTTATAGGATTTTATTTACTGTAAATTATTAAGAGTTTTTGCAGTCACATGCATGAGGATATGGTCTACAGTTTTTGTTGTTGTTGTTGTTGTTTGTTTGTTTTGTAATGTCTGTGTTGATTTTGGTATCAGGATGATAAAAATGTAATGCATATCTGGACTTCTTTCTCTGCATAACTTTCTCCTTTGGTATTTACAGTCCCTTTCTCCAACCAGTTTGAGACTCATTGAACTTCAATCTCTATCTTCTGTATTGAGACCAATAGCAGTCTCTTTCTGAACTGCCCTTCTCCATTGTTTAGTCCTGAAACTGTCCGCAAGCAGAAAGCCAGGGGCTTCTGTTTTCAGCAAAAGTCTGTGCTATCTGCTTTCCAGTGACTAAAAGAATAGTTTCATATATTTTTCCATTTTTAAGTTTATTTACAGTAAAATAACTGTTTCTGAACTGTTGCTCCATGATGACCAGGCAAGAGTTGAGTTTCTGTTTAAAGATTTAGATGTTTTTCTGCTATGTAAAAAATTCTGTTTTATTCTATTTATTTCAAATTTCTGTTTATGTCAGTCTTATCAGATTTATTACATGTAAAAATAATAATTTTATCTTATCAAAAAAATCATTTCTAAAACTCTGAGAATCTAAAGGTCAGATCATGAATATAAATGTGCTTTGAAATATGGCCTCCTTTTTCCTTGCCTGCTCCATTTTGACTGCCTATCCTGATCTATGACTGCTCATCAATCAATGGGGCCAGGTCAGATACTATGTGGGACATGATGAATTTTAAAATATTATTGTTTTATTTGATGAGGTTATAATCTAGTAAAACAGTCAAGACATGAAATGTAGTCATTAACTAAAATAAAACATAAAGTATTAGAATTTTACAGAGTCTAGGGTGGGGACTCTTGGGTGACATATACAGAAGAATTCCAGTGACCTCATTTTAACATCGGACAGTTCTGGGAGTAGTCCTATGATCAATGGCTTAACATTTCCATGTTGCAACCAGGTGATGGCTCACTCAGAGAGGTCTGAGGGCAGGTGAGATTCTAGGCAAAACTCATACCCTAGATAGATTCCATTCATCCAAAATAACAGGCAATTCTCCTTTTGCATTATGTTCTCATATTATTTTCTACTTATGGGTACATATATGCTGGGTGTCATTATGTGTAATTTATGTTTCAATTAATCTATACTGTTTATACTTTGCACTTCCTTTTGGTTACTGCTGCTGCTGCTGCTGCTAAGTCACTTCAGTCGTATCCAACTCTGTGCGACGCCATAGACCGCAGCCCACTAGACTCCTCTGTCCCTGCGATTCTCCAGGCAAGAATACTGGAGTGGGCTGTCATTTCCTTCTCCAATGCATGAAAGTGAAAGTGAAGTTGCTCAATCATGCCCAACTCTTAGCTAAGTTCTGAAAAAGGGTGTTAACATAGGATTCCATGAGTGATCTTTTAGTGACCATATCTTTGCTGGTTTCTGACTGGTTAACTTCAATTGTGGTTTGAGTTCTCTGAATATCAATCAGTGAAATAAAGTTGCATTATCCTTGAAGTAAGGTAACACTTCTTGTATCTCAAATAATAGTTCTCATTTGTTTTTAGTAAATATCTGAGAGCAGCTCCTTCAATGCAGTCTGCAAATGCAATATCAAATAGTTTAATTCTGTGTAGAAAGGTCAAAAATAAGTACACACACCTTAGTAAAGAGAAGGGTGCTCACTAGCTCTGACTGCAGAGAAGGCAATGGCAACCCATTCTAGTACTCTTACCTAGACAATCTCATGGAAGGAGGAGCCCGGTGAGCTGCAGTCCATGGGGTTGTGAAGAGTTGGACATGACTGAGTGACTTCACTTTCACTTTTCACTTTCATCCATTGGGGAAGGAAATGACAACCCACTCCAGTGTTTTTGAATGGAGAATCCCAGGGACAGGGGAGGCTGGTGGGCTGTGTCTATAGGGTCGCGCAGAGTTGGACATGACTGAAGCAACTTAGCAGCAGTAGCAGCAGCTCTGACTGAATGGTTCCACTTTCTCATGTTAGCCCAGGAGAAATGTTTACTATGGTTTACTTCAAAGTCAGTGATTTGGTGGAAACATCTACATATGCCAAACCTTAGGTGAGCATACTGTTTACTTTCTGTAGGACAGCTCACCAGGATGAATCAGCCCTGGGATTTCTTTGGAAGGACTGATGCTAAAGCTGAAACTCCAGTACTTTGGCCACCTGATGCAAAGAGTTGACTCATTGGAAAAGACTCTGATGCTGGGAGGGATTGGAGGCAGGAGGAGAAGGGGACGACAGAGGATGAGATGGCTGGATGGCATCACTGACTCAATGGACGTGAATCTGAGTTGGTGAGTCTCCGGGAGTTGGTGATGGACAGGCAGGCCTGGCGTGCTGCAATTCATGGGGTCGCAAAGAGTCAGACATGACTAAGCGACTGAGCAGAACTGAACTGAACTGATAACAAAAAAAACTGTCCCCAAGGTTTTTACCTTAGTTTGGGCTTCAAAACTGAGAACTGAAAAAGTTAGTACAGAAGCTGTACTTAATATTGCTTTCAAAGCACATGATGGAGGAACATAGAAAGAAGAGGTAGATAGAATACCTTAAACTGTTACTAAGAAATTAATTTCCTAATTGAGGAAGGAGATCCACAATGATTCCTGCTCAAAGCATGCATCTTGATGCATATGTTCTGTACATTTATTTATAGTTTGCAGTGTGGAGAGAAGGAAGTAGATTCTGTTTTCTATAAATTTTAGAGAATTCTCTGACTAGGAATCACAGGAACTGATTTTGTCTCTTATTCTTCTGTCAATGGAGTGAGGTGAGGTAAGTCAGTATGATTCTGGGACTCAAGTTTCCAAGACTAATATGAGGAAGTTGACTAGATAGGTTCTAAGTTTTCTTCATGGAGAGGGCAATGGCACCCCACTCCAGTACTCTTGCCTGGAAAATCCCATGGACAAAGGAGCCTGGTAGGCTGCAGTCCATGAGGTTGCTATGAGTCGGACATGACTGAACGACTTCACTTTCACTTTTCCCTTTTATGCACTGGCGAAGGAAATGGCAACCAACTCCAGTGTTCTTGCCTGGAGAATCCCAGGGACAGGGGAGCCTGCTGGGCTTCGGTCTACAGGGTCGCACAGTCGGACACGACTGAAACGACTTAGCAGCAGCAGCAGCAGCAGCAACAACAAGTTTTCTTCTTGCTTATTTCATGACTTTTATGAGTCAAAATTAGGAGGATAAAGCTTCAGTTCAGTTCAGTTCAGTCACTTAGTCATGTCTGACTCTTTGCAACCCCATGAATCGAAGCATGCCAGGTCTCCCTGTCCAAAACCAACTCTCAGAATTCACTCACACTCACGTCCATCGAGTCCGTGATTCCATCCAGCCATCTCATCCTTGGTGGTCCCTTCTCCTCCTGCCCTCAATCCCTCCCAGCATCAGAGTCTTTTCCAATGAGTCAACTCTTCGCATGAGGTGGCCAAAGCACTGGAGTTTCAGCTTTAGCATCATTCCTCCCGAAGAAATCCCAGGGCTGATCTCCTCCAGAATGAACTGGTTGGATCTCCTTGCAGTCCAAGGGACTCTCAAGAGTCTTCTCCAACACCACAGTTCAAAAGCATAAATTCTTCAGCACTCAGCCTTCATCACAGTGCAACTCTCACATCCATACATGACCACTGGAAAAACCATAGCCTTGACTAGAAGGACCTTAGTCAGCAAAGAAATGTCTCTGCTATTGAATATTCTATCTAGGTTGGTCATTACTTTTCTTCCAAGGAGTAAGTGTCTTTCAATTTCATGGCTGCAATCACCATCTGCAGTGATTTCTGAGCCTCCCAAAATAAAGTCTGACACTGTTTCCACTGTTTCCCCATCTATTTCCCATGTAGTGATGGGACCAGATGCTATGATCTTTGTTTTCTGAATGTTGAGCTTTAAGCCAACTTTTTCACTCTCCACTTTCACTTTCATCAAGAGGCTTTTTAGTTCCTCTTCACTTTCTGCGGTAAGGTGGTGTCATCTGCATATCTGAGGTTATTGATATTTCTCCTGGCAATATTGATTCCAGCTTGTGTTTTTACCAGTCCCAGTGTTCCTCATGATATACTCTGCATATGAGTTAAGTAAACAGGGTGACAATATACAGCCTTGACACACTCCTTTTCCTATTTGGAACCAGTCTGTTTTTCCATGTCCAGTTCTAACTGTTGCTTCCTGGCCTGCATACAGATTACTCAAGAGGCAAGTCATGTGGTCTGGTATGCCCATCTCTTTCAGAATTTTCCAGTTTGTTGTAATCCACACAGTCAAAGGCTTTGGCATAGTCAATAAAGCAGAAATAGATGTTTTTCTGGAACTCTCTTGCTTTTTCCATGATCCGGTGGATGTTGGCAATTTGATGTCTGGTTCCTATGCCTTTTCTAAAACCAGCTTGAACATCTGAAAGTTCATGGTTCACATATTGCTGAAGCCTGGCTTGGAGAATTTTGAGCATTACTTTACTAGCATGTGAGATGAGTGCAATTGTGTGGTAGTTTGAGCACTCTTTGGCATTGTTTTTCTTTGGAATTGAAGTGAAAACTGACCTTTTCCAGTCCTGTGGCCACTGCTGAGTTTTCCAAATTTGCTGGCATATTGAGTGCAGCACTTTCACAGCATCATTTTTCAGGATTTGAAACAGCTCCACTGGAATTCCATCACCTCTACTAGTTTTGTTCATAGTGATGCTTTTTAAGGCCCAATTGACTTCACATTCCAGGATGACTGGCTCTAGGTGAGTGATCATACCATCATGATTATCTGGGTTGTGAATATCTTTTTGTACAGTTCTTCTGTGTATTCTTGCCACCTCTTCTTAATATCTTCTGCTTCTTTTAGGTTCATACCATTTCTGTCTTTTAAAGAAAGCTGAGCACCAAGAAAGTGATGCTTTTGGAGAAGGTGTTGGAGAAGGTGTTGGAGAAGGCTCTTGAGAATCCCTTGGACTGCAAGGAGATCCACTCAGTCCATCCTAAGGGAATCTGTTCTGAGTGTTCATTAGAAGGACTAATGTTGAAGCTGAAACTCCAATACTTTTGCCACCTGATGCGAAAAGCTGACTCATTTGAAAAGACCCTGATACTGGGAAAGATTGAGGGCATTAGGAGAAGGGGACAACAGAGGGTGAGATGGTTGGATAGCGTCACCGACTCAGTGGACATAAGTTTGGGTGAACTCCAGGAGTTGGTGATGGATAGGGAGGCCTGAGGTTCATGGGGTCGCAAAAAGTCAGACATGATTGAGTGACTGAACTGTACAATGATATTGGTAACATGAATGAGAGTAGGGTAAATGACTTGGGATAGGAATCATTTCTCTATGCAGTCTTAACCATTTTATTCCTAAAAATATCAAGTACCCAGGAAGCTTAAGGAAAAATAATGAACATTATAATTAACATTGTGAAGACCCTGCTGAAGCTTCTGGATGTTTGTTAAATGGTACATGAAGAGTTGTTGGTGAGCATTTCTTGTATTTTCCCACCTCTTTTTTGCCTCTTTCATTTGGTTTCCTTTATCCTGTATCCTTCCTTCTGCTTCCTTCTTTTCCTTTTTCCTGATTATTCCTTAGACTGAGGCATAATTATAAGTTTATTTGGTTGTAAAATACCATGAGGAGTCAACTATCAAATGTCAGAGAGAAGGGCATAAATTGTTTAATTTTGGTTAGAAAATTATGTTCCTTTTTCATCCCTTTATTGTAGCACTTAACAGTTATCACTTCTCTTGTATTATAAATAATGGGTGGTCTGTTTTTGTCCTTGTTTGATATAGTTGCTCCAGATGTAAATGAGTAATGAATGGAATTAAACTTAGACATATTTATACTTGTTAGCAGATATTTTTGGATTCAGTAGAGGTACAACATACATAAGGCTTCCCAGGTGGTACAGTGGTAAAGAACCTGCTTGCAATGCATAAGATGCAGGTTCGATCCCTGAGTTGGAAAGACACCCTGGAGTAGGAAATGGCAGCCCACTCCAGTGTTCTTGCCTGAGAAATTCCATGGACAGAAGAGCCTGGCTGGCTACAGTCCATTGAGTTGCAAACAGTTCGACATGACTGAACACACACACACACACACACACACACACACACACACACACATGCAACATACAAATGTTACACAGTTTAATCAACAAAATCAAAGATGACAAAGATTTGGCAAGTTAGCTACTATTCTTGTGTGCTGGGCTCTAGGCAGAAATCCTTAAATACAGTTTTCCTTTCAACTGGGCAAAGGCTGGACATTAGCATCCTCCCTAATGTGCCATTTTAGATGATGTGATTAGTTCATTAGACTTGGTGTTCTAAATGTAACATAATTGCCATCCCTCTCTTAACTATGATGAACTCAGATAGTAAATATTACTTTTCTCTGTAGCTCTGGTTTACATTGAGGAAATTGCCAAAGACACAGGTAAGTGCACTGCAGCCAAAGTGAGAGAACTGCTGGAGATGGCATCTGTTTGCTTTCTTTCTCTCCTATTATAAACTAGATTCTGCTTTCCTCCTTTTGCCTTTATTAATGAGCAAAATCTAAGAAGCCTTTTTCTGGAAGTATTGTCTTAGGGAATTCAAATGCAAACTTCTCTTTGAAGCCTTACCTAAAGCTCAGTTGCTATTAATTCGCCATCATCTGTCCTCATGTCCCAGATGGCTATCAGTTTCTCAGGCATTGGAGAAAGCAGCATCTAAAGACTGTGAGAGGAGAAAAATCACAAAATTATATTCCATGCTCACACCTGAACCCGTCTTCCAAGAAGTGGAAGGAGATCCCACAACAGGCTTAGACCAATCAGTAGATTTATTCCATCCAATTATTGTTGGAAGCTGGCCTCTGAAAATCATGGCCATTTAGAGGGGACTAAACAAAATTGGGTTTAGTTAAAAGGAAAAAGAGGAGGGGATTGGATAAATAGTGGTCAGTGTCTGCTACATGGCAGAAATGTGACCATCAGATTCTTGATGATGTGCAATCAATTATTGAAATATATTTTAGGAGCACCATATCCTTAGTACTATATCTTGCCATCTCTTATGGAAAGATAAGGAGACTTTATAATCTCTTAGGATGAACTGGACCACATACGGATCTGTTAATTTTCAGTAAGCATATTTGTGGCTTAATAGCATATGGATAGACACCTGCATATGAATTTTATTATGTTTGTATTTGATGGTGTTGATGGGAAAATCATTTTCTGTAATAGAGGAAACTGTACATGAACTCTGTTGTTGAGTTAGGTCCTAGTCTACACAGCTTTTATTATTTTCAGATGAGAAATAGTTTTGACGATTAAATAGAGTTGCTCATCATAGGAGCTCTAGATATGGAATTGGAACTGATCATATTACATCAAATATAACAGAAAAATCCATTACATATGTGCAGTAATATCTTTAGTAATACAACGGAGTGATGCATCTAATATCTGGAAGGACTAATGTCAGCATACTTAGATCGATCTATGTGTCTATACTTAAACTGTGCACAGTTTAAGTTCTAGCAGCATTTTTTCACTCTGTTGTTGCAATTCTGTGTCTTGACATATTTTAGTCGGCTTTTGGGCACATTCAGGAAATTGCTTTGGAGTGTGATAATATGCCCATAGAATCCCATTACAATGATTTGTAAATAATGTCACCACCACTATTGCATTCTCCACTAGGAAAAAGTACCTTACCTAGGAAATCTCTCTTAAAGCAAGCAATATACAATTTCATCAGAAACAGTGTTTTTTCACAGTTATTGCCAGCTTTTTCCTGCTTTGTATATTTGCAAGACCTTGAGTGATCAGTTATCTTCAATTATTTTGTATCTTCTACGATATGATGGTGTCTTTCCAGGCATCAAACCTGACCCATTATGGATAGTCTTCTGTCTGCCATTTGAACATAACCTTAGAAGGTCAAGTGAATTACATATCATATTCCTTGTAAACTTCCTATGGTCTCCATATGAGGCTGGACCTGGAGTCTGCTAGGTAGAATGACAGAAAAAACATCTTATACTTTCAGACCAACAAGAGGGGTGAATCTGCATCACTTGACACTGGGTGGGCGACTAGATTCACTTCTGTCTGTGATGAGCTTGTTGTGGGTGTGAGAGTTGAGGGGAAACAGCCTCTTCTTTCTCCTGTTGTATTCACATGGAACCATCCATGTCTGTGCCTCCCAGAACATGTGGAGTATCTTTAGCTAGGGGAACAATAGCCTATTTCCTACTGTCTTTGACTTTTCATTTAGCTCCTTTTGAAATGACTCTTTAAAAAAATGAAAGATTAAAGAAAAGCAGGCTGCCAAGTACCTGAAAGAAACCAGCTTTTGGAGCCAGGCTAATAATATAAGCTTCTATACAAAGACTTGGGCTTCAACAACAAAAAAAGGATAAAAAGGTCAAGGAATTACTCTATCCTCTGTAGTCACAGAATGTAGCTTTCTTGTTGGAGTAAAACATGAATACAGTGGACCTCTCCTGCCTCAAAGTTTGCAGAGAGAGTATTGAGAAGGAGAAAGATGAAGTTTCAGACATCTGTAAATGGCAGGATATTTTCTCCAACATGAGATTTTTAGACTGTGTGAAGCCACTTCTCATGGGTCATCCTGCACACTATGGCAAGGGCAAGGCTACAGGAAAAAAAGGGCAAGTCACATGCCTGGGATTTTCCTATCCTTGTTTCTAGGTTTCCAGTCATGCTGATTTTAGACAGAAGAAAGGCACTTCTCAACGAGCCTGTAACTGCCAGCTGATGTCTTGCATTCCCCTTTGTATTTATGCCTTCGTTTTCATTCTACTCTTTAACTCTGCATATAGAATATATGACTTTCTGCAGAAATCTAGCCCTTCACAGCTTTCAGCCGAAGGTTTCAATATCGCTTAGAGCATGGATGGAGGGCCTCTTAGTATGAGCAGAAAAACTCTGTTTATAGTAATGGTTCTATCTTCTGATGCTTACGCTTTAGGAGGACTGTTTTACATCTGCCCATAGTACCCTCATATGGTCATGCCCAATGAGCACCTTGGAGCATCTTCCTTAAATAAGTCTCGATTATTTTGTTCTATGCAGCTTCAGTATTGTATCTTGGTTCTCACAGTTGGTTAGGCTCACCTGAATATATTATTTGTATATTATCACTTCGTTCTCTTAGTATGAGCAGAAAAGCTCTGTTTATAGTAATGGTTCTATCTTCTGATGCTTACGCTTTAGGAGGACTGTTTTACATCTGCCCATAGTACCCTCATATGGTCATGCCCAATGAGCACCTTGGAGCATCTTCCTTAAATAAGTCTCGATTATTTTGTTCTATGCAGCTTCAGTATTGTATCTTGGTTCTCACAGTTGGTTAGGCTCACCTGAATATATTATTTGTATATTATACACTTCGTCTCTCTCATGCGTGAGTGCTCAGCTGTATCCAACTCTTTGTGACCTCATGGAGTATAGCCCCACCAGACTCCTTTGTCCATGGGATTTTCCAGGCAAGAATACTGGAGTGGGTTGCCATTTCCTTCTCCAGGGGATCTTCCTGACCCAGGAATTGAAATCATGTCTCCTATGTCTCCTGTGCTGGCAGCTGGATTCTCTCCCACTGCATCACCTGGGAAGTCCTATGTTCTTCCTAGCAAGAGAGAACTTGTTGGGTTATTATTCTTGAACCATTAGGAAATATTTTTCTCTATCTGATATTCATCACTACTGCTATTATGACTATGGTAGCAAATTACAAGCTTGCCCCAAAGGAATATTATTGTTTTACATTTATAAATTTGGAAACGCCTGTCATATGAACTGCTGAAGGCATCCTATAATTGTTTTCTGTTTCTGATAAGCAAGAAAGTGAGACCGTCTGATTAATTCCTGCCTGTGCCATATGCCTTTTATAATTACATGAAAAATGGTTATAGTTTAAATTAGTGGATACCTGGAATAATTCAGGCCTCGTAAAAACAAGCATCCTCTGGCAACCCCACTGCCTCAACAGTTTACATTTCAATTACTCTTAATGACTAATACTTCCAACTAAGAAGTGCTAGAAAGGAACAACAGACAATTCTGAGAAGCAGCAACTTAAATTTCTTATTCCATTATGACAATTTTTAAATTAAAGAATCCAACCTATAAGATGTTTAGGGACACTACAGAAGACAGGGACTCATAAATTATGAGTAAGTAAGAGAACAAAGAGAATCAAGTCACAATAGACTAACGACAGAAAGTAGACATTTCTGCTTTATTGACTATGCCAAAGCCTTTGACTGTGTGGATCACAATAAACTGGAAAATTCTGAAAGAGATGGGAATACCAGACCACCTGACCTGCCTCTTGAGAAACCTTATGCAGGTCAGGAAGCAACAGTTAGACCTGGACATGGAACAATAGACTGGTTCCAAATAAGAAAAGGATTATGTCAAGGCTGTATATTGTCACCCTGCTTATTTAACTTATATGTGGAGTACATCATGAAAAACGCTGGGCTGGATGAAGCACAAGGTTAAATCAAGATTGCCAGGAGAAATATCAATAACCTCAGATATGCAGATGACACCACCCTTATAGCAGAAAGTGACGAAAAACTAAAGAGCCTCTTGATGGAAGTGAAAGAGAGTGAAAAAGTTGGCTTAAAGCTCAACATTCAGAAAACTAAGATCATGGCATCTGATCTCATCATTTTATGGCAAATAGATGAAGAAACAGTGGAAACAGTGGCTGACTGTATTTGGGAGGGCTCCAAAATCACTTGGAGAAGGCAATGGCATCCCACTCCAGTACTTTTGCCTGGAAAATCCCATGGATGGAGGAGCCTGGTAGGCTGCAGTCCATGGGGTTGCTAAGAGTCGGACATGCTGAGCGACTTCACTTTCATTTTTCACTTTCATGCATTGGAGAAGGAAATGGCAACCCACTCCAATGTTCTTGTCTGGAGAATACCAGGGATGGCAGAGCCTGGTGGGCTGCCATCTATGGGGTCACACGGAGTCAGACGCAACTGAAGTGATTTAGCAGCAGCAGCAGCAGCCAAAATCACTGCAGATGATGACTGCAGCCAGGAAATTAAAAGATGCTTACTCCTTCAAAGGAAAGTTATGATCAACCTATACAGCATATTAAAAAGCAGAGACATTAATTTGCCAACAAAGTTTTTGGTTTTTCCAGTAATCACATATGGATGTGAGAGTTGGACTATAAAGAAAGCTGAGCACCAAAGAATTGATGCTTTTGAACTGTGGTGTTGAAGACTCTTGAGAGTCCCTTGGACTGCAAGGAGATACAACCAGTCCATTCTGAAGGAGATCAACCCTTGGATTTCTTTGGAAGGAATGATGCTAAAGCTGAAACTCCACTACTTTGGCCATCTCATGCGAAGAGTTGACTCATTGGAAAAGACTCTGATGCTGGGAGTGACTGGGGGCAGGAGGAGAAGGGGACAACAGAGGATGAGATGGCTGGATGGCATCAAAGACTCGATGGATGTGAGTTTGGGTAGGTTCTGGGAGTTGGTGATGGACAGGGAGGACTGACATGCTGCAGTTCATTGGGTCACAGAGTTGGATACAACTGAGCAACTGAACTGAACTGACCTGAGACTTCTAAGTATAGGAACAACGGTTACTCTTTTATACAAAGAAGTTAAATACTAAGGGAAGAATAGTATATACTTTTATATACTATTATCTATATAGATAATAGATCTATGATAGACAATAGACTCTATGTTTACAAATTCTCCTAAAATATCTTCTCAAGTAATTGCAATGCTCATATGGCCCACAACTATGACAATATTTTGTGAACGGAATAAAAGGATACAGACTGCTATGTATAGTATAGATGAGCAACAAGGATATATTACATATAGCACAGGGAAGTATAACCATTATCTTATAATAACTCTTAAAAGAGTATAATCTGTAAAAATATTGAATCACTATGCTGTACACCTAGAACTAATATAAATTGTATTATTGATTGTATAAAATATATATACAATCCAATTTATTGGATTGTAAATCAGCCATCCTTCAATAAAAAAGATATTTTGCTAGTTCAGAGAAATTCCTATGAATGATTTATTGACACTTGATCTATGTTTCAGACATTTAACCTGTAACTAGTAGTCTTAAATCATCTAGTGTAGTTAGTAGAAAACAAAACACTTTTTAAGAAGCAGGTTGAATATCATCTAAATAAATTCTCTATTGTCTTTAATATGTAAGTTCAGAGCATCACTTCTTAACATCAGTATGACTATTATGAATTGCTCCAAATGTTTCTTGTATTCTTAACATGGGTTTTTCAGAAAGTTTTAGTAATAGCATTTCCTAATGCCAGTCCCAGCTGCATAACATGTTTGAAAATTTGTAGGAGGGCTTACATGGAATGGAAGAAAAAGCTACTATTTGTTCATTTTTGAAACAGTCTCTTTGGAGCCTGCAAGAGCTGAAGGAGGTGGCAGGAGGGCTTGGTTCATGCAGCTAAATGTTTAATTTCATGTCTAGGAAGAGCAGGTACACAAAGGGATGTACTAACTTATCCGCTCTCACCTCATTGATTTTTCAGTGAATAGACCATGAACTATTCCCACCTCATTCATAATATCTATGTCACAGTCACCTCACCTGTCGTAAAGACATAAAAGTGAATGAAGTAAGTGTTCTTTTTTTGTTTTTGATGAGTAGAGCATGTCAGTTGCTGCCTCACTGTCAAACTGTGAGCTGAAACTCTGGGAAGCTTTGTGTTCTCTGACTGGCTTATGTTTGTGTGGAGCTGCTGGAGACTACCTTATTACCAAATAAGTGCATTACTTTTAGATATTAAAAATTTTTAAAAATTACCTGAATGGATCAGTATATTTATAAAGCTTTCTTCTTTTAGCCCCATATCTAGACATTTCCTTCAAAGTGAACTCTATGACTCTTTTTAAATATAGGCTTTTTGTGGAGTGTTTTTTAGTCTTGAAGATGGCACTCTCTATTCATTATATTGTATTTTAGTAATTGTTACAAGGAAGATGGATGACCAATTACCAAGGCACAAACTTTGGTTAGATTCTTCAACTGATCATAAGTGGCTATCAACTTTACTCTCATTTTAGCTTGCTGTTGAATAAAAATATTCATGCTAAGTTTATAGTACAGAATATGGCAATCCACATATTTTTCAGATTACAACCTAGGATTTTGCTACCAGATATTTATCAGAATATTGGTTATGACAGAATTGTACTGAAGAATGATTATCAAAAGGTTGGTTATGGAAGGTTGTCTGGAGAATATAGTGTATCCGTATAGTGTTAGAATAGTGTTTCTCAAACTAGGTTCCTGAGTTACAGTGTACCTAAAGAGGTAATAAGATGTTCAGAAACTTTAATGAGAAAACGGTTGCTGTTTTATCTGCTTTGAATTTCAATTAAGACTAATATTGGATATTAAAGCACTATTGTTTTGAAGCACAATATTTGGTCTTTTATTGAGTTGTAATTTCAGTGTCAGTGTTAATCAGTCCTGTTCACCTCTTTGTGACCCCATGGAGTGTTGCCTGCCAGGCTCCATTGTCCATGGGATTTTCCAGGCAAGAATACTGGAGTGGGTTGCCATTCCCTTCTCCAGGGGATCTTCCCAACCAAGGGATCAAACCTGGGTCTACCTCATTGCAGGCAGAATCCTTACTGTCTGAGTCACCAGGGAAGGTAGCCATCATCCTTCATTGGGCTTCTCAAGTGGCTCAGTGGTAAAGAATCCACCTGCCACACCAGAGATGCAGGTTCAATCCCTAGTTCAGAAAGATCCCCTAGAGAAGGAAATGGCAACCTACTCTAGTATTCTTGCCTGGGAAATCCCATGGACAGAGAAACCTGGTGGCTGGTCTACAGTCCATGGAGTCAAAGAGTTGGATGTGACTTAGTGACTAAACAACAAATTATCCTTCATTGAGGGAGCTTCCAGAATAGACCTTTGAAAATCAGTGCTAAATGTACTTCAGGAATGTTGCTGAGAACCTGATTTATGGTAGTCATACTACCCCTTTAGAAGGACCCATGGAAAGAAGTTTCCTAAGGTCTCACTGTTAAGTGGGGTTGATTTTTCTTTGAAGAAAGATGTATTTTATTCTTTGTTAAGTATTTTAAATATAAGAACTTTAAGAACTATAAATTGAGCATTCAAATATGCTTTTACTTCACACTGAGTATCATCAAGCTCAGAATCAAATTTGCCACTTTTCTCTATAAAACCTTCTAGACCTTTTGGTATATCTTTGGTATACTTCTAGCTTTGTCTCTTTTTCCTAAATTTATTTTACCATCTCCCAGTCTTCTTCAGACATTTAATCTAGTTTTATTGCATATACCTGTGTAGAGTGATTTATATCTTTATGATAGGTTGGAGATATGCATATAGTATGATTTTATACTTGTTCTTATTAACTCAACTTGATTCTAAGCTTTCCCATGACAACCTTCACACTTTAATCATGTTATTTCTATCTCAGATAAACACATTCCCTTGTTTACAATACATAGTGTATTCATTTGTTTTTCTGTTATGTTTTAGTCACCATTATTCAGTGTGTCCTAAGAGAAGGGGCTCAGATGGTGAAGAACTAACTGCGATGTAGAAGACCTGGGTTCAGTCCCTGGGTCTGGAAGATCCCCTGGAGAGGGAAATGGCAACTCACTCCAGTATTCTTGCCTAGAAAGTCCCAACGACAGACGAACCTGGTGAGCTACAGTCCATGGGGTTGCAAAGAGTCAGACATGACTGAGGGACTAACTAACGCTTTTACTTTAAGAACAGTGAAATGGGGAGTTACCATTTACTGAGATGAGGAAGACTGCAGGAGGAGGAGTTTGGGGTGGGATGGGAAATAAAAGAGAAATTTTGGACAAATTAAGTTTGAGATGAGTATATTTGTGGTTATATTTTCCTCAGAACCCTTCTGGTCTCATTTACAGGCAGTGACTCACATCTATTAATAATAAGCAGTAGTGTAGATGTAGACCATTACTCAATGACCCTTTCCCTCTCACTTTGATGGACAGTCAAGCAGTATCTCTCTTGTTAGGGCACATCAAGTACATCGTGTCCTCTAAATCCAGGTCTCAGATCCTTGATTCCTAAAAAAGACAATGAACTTGCAATGATGTTGGGGTGGATCTTTCCCTGGCATCAACTCCTTCATTGTCAGAAATCAGGATAATCTGTGGATTACAGCTAACAACCATATCATCGCTGGCAGAGATGAACACAGAATTCAGCATGCTTTACTTTTAACTATTCCTGAAACATTCACAGTTCCCTATCCCATCACTTTTTCAAGCCTCAGGGCAGAACTATTATGGCCAATAAGGCACTGATCTAAGAGGTCAAAATTAAGGAGATCCTAGAAAAGCTCAGTGATTAAGCTAAATACTATTTGAATATAATATTCTTTTAAAACTCAAGATTAACATAAAAATCCATGGATTAATAACAGTGCTATGCCTAGTCAGAGGAATGGGTCTGAGGCAAAGTGAAAAGTCAGTTAATAGCAAACTTGTATTTACAATTCTGCTCATTTGTTCATCATAGTTTTTTTTTTTTTTTTTAATTTGGTGCACTTTTAAATTTTGCCCCTGGAAGTCATGCCATATTCTCCCCTGACCATAGTCCCAGCTCCATCAAAGTTAATTCATGTTTTTAATCTGTTTGCTTAAGTTACCACAGGAATATTAGATCTCATCCACTTGGCATCAGTCTCATGATTTTCCCTTTGTCTCATTCCATTTAACTTTCCTTTAACTCTCGCCCTGCCTTCCGGAATTCATGGTTATTTAAGAGCTTTCAAGAGTTATTTTAAGAGCTTATATCTCACACTTTCAAGCTGTTCTCAGAATGCTTTTTAAAAAATCTTTTGCCCTGATTCTTCTCTTTCTGTAGTTGTGCTCTCAGGTGGAAAAAAAATTTTCTTTCACATTCCTTATAACATTTATCTTGAAATGGGGTAGATGTCTTTGCTCATTATAACTGCTTCTTGTCACTTTCCCCTTCTTTCTCCCTATATCATTAAATTTTGAATAGCATATGATCACCATATATCACAAACTAACCCCTTTTTAAAACACCATCCACTGACCCCAACATCTTCCCCCTTGTTCCTGGGAAATTTTAGCCCCTTGCCAAATGTGAAGCTTCTTGGTGGAAGTTTCAGTCTCCACTTAGATGATTCTTCTAGTGAAATGGCTTCAAACTTCTTTGCCCACTTCATCCATGATCTTGTTCTTTACACTTCCACAGCCATTCAGTTCTGTGGCTATAATCTAGACGGTAACATCCTTGTTGCAAAAAGTGACACCTCTGTAGCCTTCACTTCAGGCATCCTACTTTCCCAGCACTCCTTCATATTGCTTCATCTCTCTTTTTCTAGTAGCCCCAATGCAACAATTCTTTGAGCTTATTGGCATAATCTATAGATCCTTCTAGTTTTTTTTGCTCTCCTCATCACCCTCTTATGTCTGTAGATGCTTATTTATCCAAGTTATATACTGTCATTAGGCATTACATCTCTCCTTTATATATAACCTCAACTTCCTTATCTAATCTCACACTACCATACTTTCCCGGCAAAATGCCAAATCTGGTTAAATACTTCTGTCCACCCACATTGTCTTGCACCTGCATAGCAAATGCAGTTGGAACAACATTAAAACAAGCCTTTCAGGTGCCGCTTTAAATTCGTAATGGGCAGGCTGCGGTGGAACCTCAGTGCTGCTGAGTCATTGTCCTCTACTACCCTAGTTCACTCATCCTCACTCTGCTGGTTAGTTTTTCCTGCCTTTTCCCTCTTTTCCAAGCTTTCAGTTTTCTATCTTTATTCTTAACTGATTGCTTTAATACACTGAGAAAATAATGCAAATCAGAAGACACTCTCTATAGGCTCTCAACACCACATCTACCTATTTGCCTACATTTACATCGATATATTATGCCTTTCTGGCTTCCCTGGTGGCTCAGATGGTTAAGAATCTGCCCCCAATGTGGCAGATCCAGGTTTGATCCCTAGGTTGGAAAGATCCCCTGAAAAGGGAGTGGCTACCCACTCCAGTTTTAGTATTCTTGCCTGGAGAATTACATAGACAGAGGAGTCTGGGAGGCTACAGTCCATGGGGTCACATAAATATAACTAAATGACTAACAGTTTCACTTTCACTTTTTCACTATGCCTTCCATCTCCCTGATAGCTCAGTTGATAAAGAATCCGCCTGCAATGCAGGAGACCCCGGTTTGATTACTGGGTCTGGAAGACCTCTGGAGAAGGGCTAGGCTATCCATTCCAGTATTCTTGGGCTTCCCTTTTGGCTCAGCTGATAAAGAATCTGCCTGCAATGTGAGAGACCTGGGTCTTATCTCTGGGTTGGGATGATCCCCTGGAGAAAGGAAGGCCTACCAATTCCAGTATTCTGGCCTAGAGAATTCCATGGACTGCATAGTCCATGGGGTCTCAAAGAGTCAGACATGATTGAATGACTTTCACTTTCACCTTTCACGTTCACTCTTCCATCTCCATGGATGAACTGACCGTGTTCCTAGTAAAGGTAAACCATCCACTTGTGCATCTGAACTACTTTCCTCACACCTACTCCAGAATGAGTGTAAACATGTTCTTCCTGTTCTTTTGATGTAAACACTTTCCCCTTTCTACTAAATCATACTAATCAGTTTATAACTGTCTGTAATTTATCCCATCTTTAAATTAAACCAAAATCAGGAACTTCCCTAATCTCCTCATTCTCCTCTAATCTCTTGCAATTTCATTGTTACCTTTTAGAAACTAATAGTTGAGATCAGTGTCTATACTTTGTGCCTCTGATTTCCACCTTCTGTCTTGCAAATGTCTCATTTGGGGTTTTGCATTCATCTACTACTCTACTAGTGCTATTCTTTTCAAGGCATCAAATTTTATTGCTTTGTTAAACCCAGTAATAAGTTCTAAGTCTTGATCTTTCTTGACCTGTCCTCTGCATTTGACCCAGTTGTCAACCTTACTCCTTGAAATATTTTCTAAAGCAGCTTCCTACAACACCACTCTCC
>SJYC01033312.1:0-22416 GCA_006408675.1 Madoqua kirkii | reverse complement strand
TGCTGCTGCTGCTAAGTCGCTTCAGTCATGTCTGATTCTGTGCGACCCCGTAGACGGCAGCCCACCAGGCTCCCCCTTCCCTGGGATTCTCCAGGCAAGAACACTGGAGTGGGTTGCGATTTCCTTCTCCAAACAATATGCTGCACATATTTAGTGTATAAAATGATTAGTTTGGAGATAAGTATACTATCATGAAACCATTACTGCTGTATATGTCACAAATATATCCATCTCCTCCAAAAGTTTTTCCTGCCCTCTTTAGTTATTATTAATTTGTGATAAGAACACTAAAATAAAATCTAGCCTCAGCAAACTTTAAGGATGTGTGGTTGATTTTCTGTGTCAACTTGATTGGCCAATGCCCAGATAGTGTGTAAAACATTTCTGGGTGCGTCTGTGTGTTTCTGAAAGAGATTAGCATTTGAACTTGTAGAATGAGTAAAGAAGACTGACCGTGCAGGTGGGCATCATCTAATCCATTTAGGGCCTGAGTAGAATAAGAAGATGGAGGAAGGGTAAATCTGCTGTCTCTGCTCGAGTTAGGACATCTATCTTCTCCTGTCCTTGACTATCAGTACTTCTGTTCCTCAGGCCTTCAGAGTCAGATGGGACTTTCTCTGTTTGCTTCCCTGGTTTTCAGGCTTTTGGATGCAGACCGAATTCACCACCAGATTCCCTATATCTCCATCTTGGAGATATTAGATTATCAGACTTTTCAGTCTCCATGATAAAATCTTGACCCTTCTTTCTCTCTCTGGAGAACCTAATAGGATACAATATAATTATCTATAGGCACCATGATGTACATTTTATTTTTAGGACATTCACTTTGAATAACTAAAATTCCATAAATTGCCATTTTAATAGGATCACTGCTACTATCACTATTATTCTCTATTGTGATTATCAGGCCATAAGGAATAAACATTGTTTCATGTCCCAGGGATGCTGGATCTCAAAGTATAGTCTGTAGGCCAGCAGCATAGCATCACCTGGGAACTTGTTATAACTGCAAATACTCAAGTCTCCCTCTCAGGTTTGCTGAATCAGAAGCTGTCTGCATGTCTGGTGTGTGCATGCTCAGTTGTGTTGAACTCTTTGTGACCATATGGGACTGTAGTCCACTGGGCTCTTCTGTCCATAGGATTTTCCAGGCAAGAATGCTAGAGTGGGTTGCTATTTCCTCCCCCAGGTGATGTTTGCAACTCAGGGATTCAACCAGTGTTTCCTGCATCTTCTGCATTGCAGGCACATTCATTTTTTTTTTTTCAACTGAGCATACCTTTATTTCAGACAAGTGCAGTCTAGTATAGGCAGGCGGGCACTCTATACACATCCTCACACCCTCCGGTAAGTCCCTGGAAGCCCCACACATCATACTGCTAAAAATCACAAGAAAGATTCCCACGGAACCTGATTTAAAGCTTGTTCCAAACAACAGATTTCCTCTCTATGAGTCAAATCAGCACCAGCTGATAGGGGATCACACTGCAAACAATGACTGATTCTCATTCACAAGGAAGCCTGATTTGATTGCATCAGCCACCTCAAAGAGGAAAGCAAGTGACGCTCCTCCTGGAAATTCAGTACAACCTGTCTGAGCAAGGCCTCAAGACTCTAGAGAGGCAGTCACGTGACCAGAGGGCCCTACTCACATGGGGAGATCCCTGGGATGCGTCTTTTCTGGCTGTATCCTTCTCTGAGGTCCATTCCACTGGCTTCAAGACATCTTGGTCCTCTGGTCTCAAGGCCACAATTTGGGAGACTTTTGGTTGTAATCTTTACAGTTCCAAGAATTCATCCTTGATGAACCCAAGTATAATGTCCCCTGTCCAAAATTTAAATTTTCTCCTGGTGTGAAGGCCTTTCTGCAGGCTGCATGTATGTACATGTATATACTGGCTCCTAAGGCAGATAAAGTCCTTCCTCTTTGGCAGGAGAATAGAGCGTGGCCATGCCATGATAGTTATCAGCTTTTTCCTGTGTGTCCTCATGTGTGCAGCAATTGAACCAGCTATTTCTGCATTCTTGTTCTGGCCAAAATAATCTAGAAATTCACCATCTGGTCCAATCAAGTACATTATGATTGTATGATCCACTATTATCATACAATGATCCTCACCTTCGTTCTTGGGGCCAAGGCTGTAATACACTCTGAATGCTCTGGACACTTTGTCAATCTTTTCTTTTGTGCCAGTCAAGCTAATCAGTTTGGGAGAAAATTCTTTTACATAACCGGCAATGGCTTCTTTTGTGTCCCTCTCTGGGTCAAAAGTGATGAAAAGTGGAGTTAAATTTGGCAGAGCTGGAATACATCCACGACTTGATTCATTTTTTCTAGTTCTTCTGGACAGAACTAGTTCTTCTAGTTCATCAGGACAATGAGTAAAACCAATTAAATCATTACCCATTGACACAGGCAGTCCTGATCAGTTTGGGGCTCGCGCAATATGAGTTGTGAGGGAAAATGGCCCCTAAGTCAAGGCTTTCCAATGCTTCGCTGCCGTTCCTTCTCCAGTTTCTCTCTTTTCTTTCTCGAAGTACTTCATTCCAGCCAATAAAGCTCCCTCAATGGCAAATGTGATGGCTAAAAACTTCTGGGAAACAGGCCCAGGGTTCAAGGGGTGCGTGGGGTCTCTGCTGCCCTTCCACTCTGGGGTCCTGACGACCTGGGCAGGGGCGGCATCGCAGTGCTGAGGAGGTGGCTTCCCAGGCAGCAGCCAGCGCGGCTCCGAGGCCCGCCAGGCCTTCTCTGGCCTCGTGCAGAGCCGCCCCAGTAAGACCTTCACGGTCCGCTTCCCTGGGCCTCAAACCCGGAATCCATGAGGCAAGAGACGCCAAAGTTGGCTGAGGGAAAGCCTCATTATCCGGCGGCACGAGTGACAGCCCCGCCAGGAGCTGGAGAGTGCAGGCAGATTCTTTACCATTGAGCCTCTGGGGAAGCCCAGAGCTTTCTGAGATGGGGCCAGAAAATGGGTTTTAAGAAACTCTCCCGGTGATTCTGATGCATTGCTGATGTTTAAGAGCAACTATCCTGGGGAAATAAACTTTATTTAGTAGACATTTCTGCATCAACTGACATAGAGTAGGTGGAGTCACCAGTATCAGACAGAACTTAAAAAAAAAAAAAAAAGCCGATCTGGACTAATAATAATAATAGTGATAGCTAGTTCTTAGAGAACTTGTGTGTGTTTGTGTGTTCAGTCATGTCTGACTCTTTGCAACTCCATGGACTGTAGCCCACTGGGCTCATCTGTCCATGCTATTTTCCAGGCAAGAATATTGGATCACGTTGCCCTTCCTACTCCAGGGGATCTTCCCAACTCAGGGATCAAACTTGCATCTCTTGTCTCTCCTTCACTGGCTTTCACAAATTTGGTTAAAAAAAAAAAAGTATGTATAAAGAAGGATAGAGCCATAAAATTGCCCATTAATTTCTCTAATATAATTTTGTTTAATACACTAAATATATATTTGTATACAGAGTCTGGTATCAAACAGGCAAACATATCACAGAAGATATATGGAATAATAGAAATACTCTGGACATGGACACAGCTAGTCTTGGCACTGCCATTTAAGAATTGTGTGAGACTAGCCATGGCACTTACTGGGGAACAGCTCCTCACTGAGAAATGACAGACTTAGATGATGCCCAAAGTTCTTTCTTGCAACAAAATTCTATATTCTTCATACCATGCCTGAAGTTTAATTTCAATGACATTTCCTGCTGGATCTAATTTCCCAAAGAGAGGCCCTTGATGCTTAAGCTCATAGAATATAAGGTCAACGTATCAGTCAGGGTGAAGCAAGTCAAACTGAACCTATTTTAAACTGTTCAGTAGAAGAAATTTAACATGAGGAACACATTTAAAATATTTGGGAAGAACCGAAGAGGCAATAAAAGGATGATACCCCCAACTCCAGTGCTTCAGGGACAAAGGGAAGAGGTGGTTTTTACCAGACCCCAAGGTCTGGGCTACCTGGAAAGAGCTGGGATCCTGATGACAGAGGTTTTACCAAACAAGTGGATGTATTAAAATCAAGGTGGGAGAAGTCACTTAAATGAGATGGAAACATGTTGAGAAGGGCTTCTTGAATGAGCTTGAGCAGTAAAGAGATGCTGGAGCCATGAGAGAAAGTCTATAGCTTCTACTCTCCTGTGTCCTTTCTAATTCCCTTCCAGAGTCTCTCACTGGTCAACTTTAACCAGAAGTCACTGGATAAAGAATCCTAGCAAATGTAGGTTGCCAGGGTCAGTTTTCTTTTAACAAAGAAAAGTTTTAACTGATGCAGTGAAACCAGAGAATTTATTACAGAATCCCTCACTTCTATTTTTGGTGAATTTCTTGTCCTAAATTTCAGGCTGATTGGCCACATATTTGATTCTCAGTCCCAGAACTCTGATTAATAAGCTGTGGAGACTACAAACCAAGTATAGTCACTTCTGAATATTCCTCCCCAACTCCTGTCAAACTAGTCACCTCCACACCAAATCCTGATAGTATACAAATCCTCCAAGAAGGGAGCTCTGCTTATATAGAATAAGAATATAGAATAAAGAGATTTATCCTGGATCTGGTCATCAGGAACATGGCTCTTTCCGTGGAAGAGAAGTGTGGACCTTCTTTGGCAGTAGGAGTAGCACATCACTCCATCTTCAGGGAAAGCAGCAGGTTTTTTAAAAAGCACCTAGATCTTGTCATGATGGTGCCTCCTAGCTAGGGTATCAGGGAGGGCCCCCCACTCAAACCTGCAAGAGTAACTAAAAAGCCACAGTGCTTCAGCTGAATCAGATCAAGGGGATTCCTTCCTTTGACAGCTTGCTACCAACTACTAGTTGAGTCCCATAATGCTAGACACTCTTGACATTATTTTCCAGATCATTCTTCCCTTTTGACTTAATTGGACTTGGTAGCATGATTCTCAAATGACTTAAAGACTGAGTCTCTGGCATAGAAATTCTCAACTTTAATACATATAATATCTCCTAAGATATGATTCCTGAGATACAAATTCAGTAGGCCTGACCTGGGCTTAAGGTACTGTAGTTCTAGAAAACTCCCCAGGTATTGGTGGTGGTGTTGGCCCACATGCCTCACTAAGAGTTTTTGTTTTGTTTTTATTGTTGATCTAGGAGGGCCTGAGGCCCATGTACTCATGGACTACACTCTAAACTCTCCCCCCAAAAACATACAACTAAAAGCAAAAACAAAGGCTTGTGTATCTGAGTGGATATAGACTCTAAACCACTCTGTTCGGTCATCTTACTCCATCTGAGGACCTCACGTAACTCTGATGAGACTGGGTAATGCTGGTCTCCTGGGAGTAATAATGAAGATGCTTCACTTCATTGTATGGTGGCTCAGTTTTAATAACTGGCTAGAGAATATCCTTCGGGCAGAGCAAACAGGATAGAAATAAAGTGCGATGGGAATAACTCTGGTTGGGTCATGGCCAAGTCATGAACCATGCTGATTCTCCCATTTTACTGTCACTTGTGTGCTGCCTGTCAGGGCAGCCAGCTGGGTTTCCTCCAGGACACTGTCAGCATACCCAACTGTTTTCTATTTCCACAGATATTGCAATGATTGTCCTCACAAGGAGGAATCTGAAAGATGAATGTCTTAAAAATCGGAGATCCCTTCTTAACAGCTGTAAGAAAATCTGACAGCTCTGAAAATAATATAATCTCTGAAAATGAGATTATTTCACAGGGTATTAATAATCACTGATAGATTTGTGCTTTGATTGTTCTGCTTCTGCATTGAGGGTCTAGCATTTATTTGTTGCTTTCTTGTCTGTTTTTTTCTGTTTTATTTAGATTAAAAAACAAAACAAAACTGAAATTGTTCCACAAGGAGCAAAAAAATAGTTTGTTGTTTATATTTCATACACAGACTGAAGTGAGTGATTAGTAGAATTGGTGGTATCAGTGAAAGATAAAATAAGGTCAAATTTCTAGGGAAAAGCATAAATAAGCAAGCAAGAAAATCAAAAGCAAGGATGAATTGGGAATTGCTCCAGGATTAGGAAGAGCTTCTCAGGACATTAAGTTCCTTTAATTCTTAGTGGTTTTCAAGTCCTTTGTGTATCTGTGTGTGTATGCTTTGTTGGATTTGGATGTTATTATTTGGAAAGAGAACAGAGCTTCATTTTCTTTATGTGAAATCACACAACATACCTCAGTCTCAGAACAACTTTGTTGATTGAATGTAAAAATACATCAAATGCTTAGCATTTCCACTTGTATATAACATATTCTCAAGAACTTTCAACAATCCATATGAGTATTTCATAGGCTCTGACTCCATCACACTTAATGTTGAGAACATTCTTATGAAGGAAATCTTGTTCCTTCTGAAAACACCTGCCTGCACTGAAGTTTAGCAGGATGAGAGGATTTACCCAAGATCACATAACTGGGAATTTACACAAGTTTAACCCCCAACTCTATGGTTTCAAATCTCTGCTTTATATCCATATACTGTTAAGAAATGAATGTTTGGGGGCATCAGGGGACTGTGACTGTACCCCTTTGAGGATCTTGGAGCAAGATATTCAATGGGTAGTGCATGAACTTCTGTTTTGATGCCGATAGGTAGTCTGATTATGTCTAAACCTTATAAAAATAAGTTCACCTGGTTCATCTCTGGAGCAGCAATTATCAGTTTCATAAGTATTTTGTCATCTGTGTGTAGATCTATTGATTTCCTTTAACTCTTCCCTATTTAGTGTCCAGTCACTTATTCTGCTTTTTATTTTGCTTGCTAATCAATTGTTATAACTTCGTTGTCCTTTCCACACATTCCCCTACTCTTCACACTCACTGAGCCAAACTCCTTGGTAAAGAGCTAGAGTGGGTTGTTTCCTCCACTACTTTACTTTTTCTGCTCTCAACATCATACAAGATGGATTACCTTTAGAGTTGACTCCATTTTATTTATCTTTTGAGATGTGTCTTTAATTGCTTAAGGGACTTCTGCTCTTTCTTTTCAAATTATGCTGAAATTGCTGACTGAATTTCATGACAACTACCTGGAGGCAAATTTGGTGGAAAATATTTTATGTCCCTTCCTGAGCCCCATAATGAAACATGCTATGTTTGTTTCAAACTACCATAGCTGGCTTCAGTCCTAAATAAAGTTTCTAAATTTTTTTTTTCTAGCCAAACATTGAATTGTTCATAAACAGCTAGGTTCTTCCAACTGTGCTTGTGAAATATTTGATTTCATTTAGAAGCAAATCATTCACACCCTCTGCCAGGGGACTCTCGTTGATAATAATCAGGACTCATATGTGCTGAGGTACTGTCTTCTCTTATGCGGGGAATTCTTAATATGATGGCTTAAGTGCTGCCGCTGTCTGGTTGGAAACCATATTGCTTGTTGCTTTCTGGTTGGCAGAGGATATATCTCCATCTGCATTTACTTTTCCATTCTAGTCTAAAAGACCAAACACCACCTTCAGTCTCTGGCACATGCCTGAGGGTTGAATCGAATCTAAATGTCCTCTTTACCTGCAATTTGTGAAACACTTACACAGGGAGACATGTGAGTGGAGGTAGTGTGAGATAGCTGGTGCACCTTTGCACAAGAAAATTTCTTGAGAAGCTATCTTCTACCAATGTCCTCCTGCACGGCCCTCTTCTGTTTTCACGTCTCAGTTGGGTCTTTGTGGAGGTGAATTCACTGCTTCCGGACATAGTGCATCTACTATAGATGGTTAGATTGCTTTCTGGGATGTAGGTCATATTTGCAATTGCTGAATATTGGGGATGTTACAACTGGTGGCAAAATACGTGCTCAGATCTATCTGCAGATGTTACCAGTTAGGGCCCGTGCCATTTTCCACAGTTGTGGGCCCTAAAACTCCCTCACGTGCAGGTGCAAAACTATCTAACCCTTCAACCAGCGACAGGCTGGGCTGATGGAATTTTGCAGCTCCTTTCTTTTGTGATAAGTGAGCCCTAGTAAATATTTGTTCTCCGCATACATAGCCCAGTCTCCTGGCTTACCTTCTTCTTGGGACTCCGGCTGCTGGTTCCCAATCCACTCACCCCCTGAGTCTGGCCCAGACTTTCACCTAGAGGTCCTAAAGTCCTGGCATGGCTCTTGGACCTGGCTTTGGACACATCTTTTAAAACCCACCTGTATTCCTAACTCTGGCATAGGTTTCTACTTGTACTAAAAACTTCTTTCTGCTGTAGCTGTGCCCTGTCCTTCATCCGCAAGGCAGGTCTCTTGGACCTAAAGACTGGCTCAGATTGTAATCAAGAGCACCACACCCCTTGAATTTGGTAATCTATAGATTAGCTCTTGGCTCCTCTCTAGATTGAACCAGACTTTTATTTCTGCCTGCTTTTCCCTATCCATTTTCAAAGTTGGCCTTGGCTCATAATTTCTTTGCTAATGAGAACTTCCAACATGCCACACTTCATTTAGGAAGGTTTCTGGAGCCGGGTCACAGCCCAGCCGGCGAGAGCCGGGTTTAGAGAGTCCTGGGCACTCGGAGAATCCGGATAGCCCCGGCTGGAGCCATGTCCGGGCACCTGCGCACTGCTCTCATTTTCAGTGGCTTCATCTTCCTGATCAGCATCACCTTCTACCCCATCTACTCCCGGCCCTTATTGCGGCTGGAGGAGTACAGCCTTACAAAGCTGCCCGGATTCCATCACACACCCTGGTGAGAAACTGAGGTGTTCCCAGGCGTTGGGAGGGGCCCATGCTTCCAGTGGCCCCTTGGTGCCCTCAGCCACTGGCTCACACTCCCTCCCATCGCACACACATCCAGCCTGGGTCAGACTGCAGCAAGGTGGGAGCACTAGAAAAAGAAGGAACAAGCCATAAATCAAGCTGGTATTGTTCAAGAAGACGTGCAGCCACCAGGGTTGAAAGTGTGGTCTGGTCCATTTGGCCGGAAATGAGAAGACTAACACCACCTCTAATTATAAAAGTAGACAGAGACTTAGTGCTTTCAGTGCTGCAGCAAGAGCAATACGTTTCCTGGCTAGAGAGCACTGGCTGGAGCAGAAAACTCTAGCAGGCCATAAAGAGTCCTGTGCCTGAGGATCACATCCCTTCTTAAAAGAACCCTGGAACAAATCATACCATTAGGAGGGTTTTCATGATTTGGTTTCTTTTCTAAAACTGAAGCTGTCTCACTCAGCTGGTCTTGAATACTATCTATATATTATTCAGTTTCTACCTCTTAGCCTGCCAAGCTATGATATGAATACAAGCAGTAGACTGGGGAAGATCCTAGACTGTTTTGACATCCTCCAAATAGGAAATTTCAGGGGAAAACTACCATATTGAGCAGACTCATAGGGCTCTTTGAAAATGTTGATAAAACTCTTTGAGAACAAGGTACATTTTTACTCTTTAAGAATAAATAGTTCAATTCAACTGTCTCATAAGGAAGGTTGCTGCATGTTGAGAAATAAATAAATTTGAAGCAAACTAAATGGGTATGCATGTCTATTAGAAATCATTGTTGAATTGACTGAAGTGAAAATGTATATATTAAAATGATTTCTCTTACTTCAAAAAAAAGTAAGATTTCTTATACATGTAAAATCACCTGCTACATATGTACAATTTAGCATGGTTTAATAGCGCTGAAGAATTGATGCTTTTGAACTGTGGTGTTGGAGAAGACTCTTGAGAGTCCCTTGGACTGCAAAGAGATCCAACCAGTCCATTCTGAAGGAGATCAACCCTGGGATTTCTTTGGAAGGAATGATGCTAAAGCTGAAACTCTAGTACTTTGGCCACCTCATGCGAAGAGTTGACTCATTGGAAAAGACTCTGATGCTGGGGGGTATTAGGGGCAGGAGGAGAAGGGGACGACAGAGGATGAGATGGCTGGATGGCATCACTGACTCGATGGACGTGAGTCTGAGTGAACTCCGGGAGTTGGACAAGGAGGCCTGGTGTGCTGTGATTCATGGGGTCACAAAGAATCGGACACAACTGAGCAACTGAACTGAATTGAACTGAATAGCACCACATGCAACAATAAAGTAAAAGAAAAATAGAATTTCAGAGTTTTCTTATATCTTAATGTAATTTTAGTTTCTTTCTGACCCCTCCTCAAAATTTTTTAAGATTTGTTTTTAAAAAAATTAATAATCTGTAGGTGACAAAACCTTTATATATTCTTTTTATTCCAGCCAAACAACTCCACTTTGAGTTAGATGTTATTTATTCCCTACTGGCTGATGAAGAAACTGAGACTTAGAGGGAAAAACAGTTTGCCCCAAATCATACACACATTAGACATAACTGGCATAGTTCAAACCCAGGTACTTCTGACGTGCAAACCCCATTTAACTCTTCAGAACCAAATGCTTTGATTTCATAGTTAAGGAGAATAAAGGTCAGAGAAATTAAGACACTGGCATGGACTAATTGTTTACATCTTATAGATTTTCTGACTTGTAATACTTCCTCCGCTGGACCACACTGACTTTTAACTTAACCGTGCTTAGTCACTCAATTGTGTCCAACTTTTTACAACCCCATGGATTTTAGCTTGCCAGATTCCTTTGTCCATGGGAATTTTCCAGGCAAGAATACTGGAGTGGGTTGCCATGACCTCCTCCAGATCTTCCTAACCCAGGAATCAAAACCAGGCTTCCCACATTGCAGGTGGATTCCTTACCATCTTAGCCACCAGGGAGATAAGGCAATTGAAGTAGATTATACTGATATCCATGCAGTGGCAGAACTAGAATACTGGAGTGGGTTGCCATGACCTCCTCCAGATCTTCCTAACCCAGGAATCAAAACCAGGCTTCCCACATTGCAGGTGGATTCCTTACCATCTTAGCCACCAGGGAGATAAGGCAATTGAAGTAGATTATACTGATATCTATGCAGTGGCAGAACCTCACCCTTTATTTTCTCTTGCTTGGCATGTTCCTACTATCTTTTATGCTCCTTGTTTCTTCCTTGGATCTTTTATTCTGTTCCTGTGATCCCGCCCTTTGGAAGGTGCAGGCCTTGGCAGCTTCAAGGGAAATTTGTGTTACTGAGACCTGAATGAAGTTGCTGCTGGTTTTTTGTTTTGTTTTTAACAAAATCCTAACAGAATAAGCACTTTCCCACAAGGTTAGCCCCCATATTCCTATGTTTCTTGTACTGTGAAATTGTCACTGTCTAAGTCAGGAACGTCAACCTAATTTAGCCATGCAGATTAGTTTGTGTCAATATCCTGAAGGTCTGAAAGAATCGGTGAAGCATAGAATTTTTGAGCTGGAAGGGATCCCTAGTGCAGGTCTCAAGGAATTCAAGGAGTGGTTCTGGTGAAGTCAGGCATCATGCCTAAAAGGAATCTGATATATTCAGTATCTGCTTTCAGTTCCCCTTTGATTTCCTTTTAAATGTGTCGGCACAGGTATAGACTTGTGGCCTTTTAATCCATTCCTGTGAAAAAGCAGTAGAGTGAGGTATGAATGGCCTGGAGAACACATTAGAGCTCTGCTATGCGTGGGTAATGCCAATGTATATTTCCAGACGGAGTGCTTTTGAAAACTCTGTACTACCCAAACTGATCCCTGTGAGGGTGGTCTTTGTATTCAGCAAAGTAAAAAAGTGTCTTCTGTAATTAGGCAGAAATGCATGGTGGGACTTGCCTTGAAATTCCTGAATTTCAATGGCCAATTCTGGGTCTCCTGCCTTACTCACAATCCTAAATACCACTTCATGCAAGTCTGTGTAAAATTCTTTGATTTTTGTTAAAGCCCAACAAGCAACTAATGAACAATGTGACTGAAAGATCATACTACAGGACTATGATACCCAAAGGATTGAGAGAACCTTATATATATATCCACATTCATATTTGCTTGCACACCTGTGACTGCATTGTCACAGTTCCATAATGTCAGTATATAATGAAGCAGATATTTGAACAGGATGTTAAAGGGCTGAATCACCCAGGCACACTTATTTTTGAATAACTTCTTATGACCCAAATCTGTTGAGCTTTGCTGGACTCATAATTTGCACTGGCATTTAGAAAGAAGACACTGTGCCCAGAAATGGTATAATCACATGAGGTAGGTCCAGGATATAAAATATATTACTATTGCATCGAGTGAACGCAGGCGACAGGGGAGAGAATAATGTACTTTCAAATCTCTTACCACATGATGGAGCAAGACTTGCTTTGAGCCGTAGAACTGACCCAAGTCCACATGTTTAACCGACATTAATTTTGCAACATAAATAAGGCTTACTTCCTTCTTAGGGAACGGGAAGATAGGAAATGAGAAAAGAATATACTAAAACCTTTTGTTTGTTCCTTAAATATATATAAATCAGTTGTATACCAACTATTTGTTATGCTGTTTTATAGGCACTGGAGGTACTGGAGGAGAAAATTGACAAACATTTTTCTGCTTCCCTGAAATTTACTTTCAAGTAGAAGAAAATCAGAAATAGACATACTAAATAAACCAAATCTATCGCATGACAGAACAAAATAAGCATGATGGAAAAAACTAGAGCAAAATGAGGGCTTAGATAGTTGCATACTTAAGTAGAATGATCGGATATTTTTCTGAGAAGATGACATTTAAGCAAAAGGTCCATGAAGGAAAAGTGAGCCATGTGGATATCTGGGGGAAAAGGAGTGTCAGGAAGAGAGAACAAGTGTGAAAGCCAGGAGATGAGAGTATGTCTGGATAGTTCCAGAAACAGTAAGAAGCTAGATTATCTGGAGGGAAGTGAGAAAAGGATAAGACCTGAAAGCAAATGGTGGGGTGCAGTGGGGAGTGGGAGAGACTAGATTTTATAGCTTTGTAAGCTTTGTTTTGACTCTGATTGACATGGGAGCCACTGTAGTGCTTTGAGCAGAGAAGTTGACATGATAGCATTTTCATTTGGAAAGCTGTGGCTGCTGTGTTGAGTGGAGTGTAATGGGGAGCAGGCACAGAGAGACTGGTTATTAGCCTAGGCAGTAATGCCAGGTCAAGCTGAATACAAGAATAATGGAAATTTTTATACTGGCAGAGTAGCCAAAGTCATTGCAATATAGATGTAAATATGTCAAAAAGCAACACTTTACCTGATTTACAATAGAACAGAGTCAGTAGTAACGGGGACAAGGTACTTGGAAAGACTAGTTTATTTACTTTTCTGTGATATAGTGTGGTATGAACAGGATTTCACTTATAGTTAGAGATCAGACTGTTTTTAGCCCAGTGTGGTTTGAATTGTGCTTCATAGTGTTCTAATTGTTCCGAACTCCAATCTGCTTAAATGATAAAAATATCAGTTCTAGAAATCTTTATTTTAAGAGTGGGTGAGAAATCATTTAACCACAGACAGGTTCAAACATCCCAGCAAGAAATAGTGTATTTAAGCTGTTAAGTTCAGGGGTAGGGCTCCAGAGACCAGAATTTAGAGGTGGTTCTTTGGTGCATGAGAGGGAGAATGTTGTCTTGTAAGTTTCATTGTGGACCGTTCAAGGCAACCAAGCATGAGGTGACAGCTTTGAATGCTTGATAGGGAGTGAGGCCACCATGAGGGGTTGTGATCAATCAATTAAAAAGAAAACTCCACCTAATTCACACTTCTGTTTTAGGGCTTCCCTGCTTCCTGAGTGCTTTAAAAAGCTTACACATATATGTTCAGATGGGATCTGATTTAGCATCAATATTTGCTGGAATTTTTTACGCCCAGTGGGTTGTTTTTGTTTTTGTTTTTTTTTAATGCTTGCAGCTGATCTGCTTGATTTCCTTAGGTGCATTCTGTGATGCAATGATGGAAACATTTCAGTGGAAAATTGCTTTAGCTATTTATTGGAAAAAATCTTTGGTGACAGTAACACTAGTCTAATTATGATGGTTGTGTTAAAGAGAAAGGAAGAAAGGATATAAAGAGAAGAGTTTCCGTAAGTGAGACTGAAATTTGAAAGAACCAGAGCTGAGCAAGAGTCATGGATTGAGGCATGAGTTGCTGGGGAAACTGTATCAAGTGGAGCAGGGGAAAAGGCTTATCCTTTTCATTTCCATGCTCCTCTAGTCCATCTACTCACTGTCACTTTGGAATGTCCTCTTGTTTGGGTTTTGAGTTAAAATCACTTTTAACCAGTTCTTCTAAAAAAGCTCTTTTAAATAGAGAAGAATATATCTTTGCCTGACACAAATAAGCAAGTAAGAAATAGAAAAATGTAAAGGGAAAGATATTAGGTAGATAGGACATTCTTGTCTCAGATACACTTGTAAGAAGCAGAAAAGTCTAGGGCCTTAGCTATTTTAGTCTCTAGTGCTAAATTTGCTATGAATGATTCAGGATATGTTCTTATATTTGTTCCCTGTGTCATCAGTAATGAGCTTACTCCTCTTCATTCCACACAACTCCCTACAGTAACTCTGCCTTTTAGGTACCATTTCAGGGGCCAATGGAAGAATTACTATGGTCTCTCCCCTGAAGAATTGCTATGGTTTCTCCTACCACTGTCCATAAAATACTCTAATGAAGATAAATTCTTTTCCATTTAAAAAAAGAATTAACATGGAATACACGTAGAATGAAGAATATTGATGTTCTAAGATGACTGAAATCACTTTCTTGTTGTTTCTTCTGAAAACTTCACAGAATGCCAGGCTAGCAAGACATGGAGGAACACTGCAGACAGTATAGGAATGTGAAGCCGTTATGTAGTGGGTTTGCTAATTCAAAGTTTAGAAAGTTGTTCAGACAGGGAAACGTGATCTACCTGGGCTTTCACAGTTTCAGTCTTTTTGAAAATCCTTTGCCCCATATTTTATATCTTTCTTTTCTGTTCCTCTTCTTATTCATTATTGTGACCTTGGCTTATTCTTAAAAACTCTCTAAACTAGTTGTAATACAATATAAATGGTGAAATTTTCCTATTACCATCTTCATCACATTGTAAGAACTCCCCTTTGACTCTCAGAAAGCACTCATGAAGCATTTATAACTATTCCCTGACAGCAAACAAAGATAGCAGGAAGAGCACCTGCCTCTGAAGCTGGATATTGAGTGGAACATATCTAGAGTATGAGTGCTAAGAAGAGGAAGGTAAGGGGCCACTTCTAGGGGCATCCAGTTAAGCAAGGGTTGAACATGAATGTTCTGGCTAACGATTTCCCAAAAACATTCCCTCTCTTGGTTTCTTTTTCCCTTTGTTTTGGGTCTGAATTTAATAAATATAATTAACTATCCCATAATAAGACTGAAGAATATGACATATTACATTTTTTTCCAAAACAGCCTTAGCAGAACATTTGATCCTGTGTACACTCTTGGAACTTTTCCACACCCCCATTATGGGATGGAGTACATTTCTTTCCCTTCCTTTTGAACCTGGAAGAGTATTTTGATTTCCTCAATGAATACAGTGTTGCATAAATGATACAACTTGGTTTCTAAGGCTATGTCATAAAATGGAATATGGCTTCTCTGTGTGTCTGTCTGTCAGAATGCTTACACACAGACTCCATCCACAATGTTGTCAGGAAGTCCAAGCTGCATGAGAGGTTATAAATGTTAGGGTAGTCAACCTCAACAAAGATCCCAGACAACAGTTAACATCAATTGCTAGATATGTGAGTGAATAAGATTTCTGATGATTTTAGTACCTGGCCATTGAGCTATGCCAACTGCTGTTGAAAGGAACAGAAATGAATTATCCCTGAAAAATTCAGTCCAAATTGCGGATTTATAAGCAAGAGAAATGTTGTTGCTATAAGCCACTAAGTTTTGAGATTGTTTGCTACAAAGAAAATTACTAAACTACTAGAATACTAATTATATATATATATATATACATATATATATATGTATATTAGTGTTATGAAAAAATATATATCCTGAAAAGAGAAAGTTAATTAGCAAAGACAGGTTTTCTTTTGAAGACATAATAATGATACAATATAATTTTGGCAGACATAGCTGCTTTGTCCTTTTCATTAATTTTTCTAAATAAAACATTTCTGAAAAAACTCAGATTATTGGATCAGTTCAGTTCAGTTCAGTCACTCAGTTGTGTCCAACTCCTTGTGACCCCATGGATTGCAGCATGCCAGGCTTCCCTGTTCATCACCAACTCCTGGAGCTTACTCAAACTCATGTCTTTTGAGTTGGTGATGCCATCCAACCATCTCATACTCTGTCATCCCCTTCTCCTCCTGCCTTCAGTCTTTCCCAGCATCAGGGTTTTTTCAAATGAGTTGGTTCTTTGCATCTGGTGGCCAAAGTATTGGAGTTTTGGCTTCAACATCAGTCCTTTCAATGAATATTCAGGACTGATTTCCTTCAGGATGGACTGGTTGGATCTCCTTGCAGCCCAAGGGACTCTCAAGAGTCTTCTCCAATACCACAGTTCAAAAGCACCAATTCTTCAGTGATCAGCTTTCGTTATAGTCCAACTCTTACATCCATACATGACTACTGGAAAACCATAGCTTTGACTAGACAGACCTTTGTTAGCAAAGTAATATCTCTGCTTTTAAATATACTCTCTAAGTTGGTCATAGCTTTTCTTCCAAGGAGGAAGCATCTTTTAATTTCATGGCTGCAATACCATCTGCAGGGATTTTGGAGCCCCAAAAAAGTCTCTAGCTGTTTGCATTGTTTCCCCATCTACTTGCCATAAAGTGATGGGACCAGATGTCATGATCTTAGTTTTCTGAATGTTTAGTTTTAAGCCAGATAATTGGACAGAGAAGTAAAGAGAAATGTGAAACACTCTACTATAACTTCTAACAGACCAGGAATACATATAACACCTAGATACTACTCTGCTTTTCCCTAAAGATGCAACAGTTTATTATTTGGGACTCTTCTAATCTAACACTCTCCACTCCAAGGGTAGGCCCCAGGCTTTGTTTGTTTCCTGTCTCCCATCTCCTGCACAGCTGTCAAAAATGAGACTAAAGGTCACCAGAGATTATCAGGTGCCTTCAAAGTAGCCAGTAGCTTTAGAGTTTGCTTAACTCTCTAGATCACTGCTTTCATTTTGGTTTTGGCCTCTGAGGACGTCTCTTGTGTTCTTATAAAGTAAAAGCAACTCTTTTTCTGAATCCACTATTTGTAGCTGTTTCCAGTAGGATGATTAGTTTTCAGGATATGTGAGTGCTCATTTGCAGAAATAAAAATTTGGCCTCATTTTTTTTAAGTTCGTTTATATTGATTAATACAGAACCTTATGTTTATTTTCTTTAGGTGTCAGAATATAATTTTCAAGTAACTTGACTGGGATAGGAATTCAGTTAAAAGTCAAACTTCAAGTTTATTTTCTGAATAATTCTCTCAAATAATTAGGAGGTTTAATTGACAACCTTGACTTTTCTTATTCAGCCTTCTTTAATCAAATGAACTACTAGTCATGAGTTAGCTCTGCTAACTCCACCATCTCTGAACTTCATTTGATGATCAAACTTTGTTGAAACCAAAGTGCTTAGTTTCTTTCTTCACACATGGGATTTGAGATGTCATGAAGATACTTTTATGTATAAAACTGCACTGTATAAATTGAATCAGCTATCTTTCTGAATAATTCTCTCAAATAATTAGGAGGTTTAATTGACAACCTTGACTTTTCTTATTCAGCCTTCTTTAATCAAATGAACTACTAGTCATGAGTTAGCTCTGCTGACTCCACCATCTCTGAACTTCATTTGATGATCAAACTTTGTTGAAACCAAAGTGCTTAGTTTCTTTCTTCACACATGGGATTTGAGATGTCATGAAGATACTTTTATGTATAAAACTGCACTGTATAAATTGAATCAGCTACTCTATTCAGAGGGCTTCCCAGGGGGCGCTAATGGTAAAGAATCTGCTTGCCAATGCTGGAGACTTTTTTTTTTAATTTAATACTTTATTCTATTTTACAGTACTGTATTGGTTTTGCCATAATGCTGGAGACTTAAGTGGGTTCCACACCTGGGTTGGGAAGATCCCCTGGAAGAGGGGATGGCAATCCACTCCAGTATTCTTACCTGGAGAATCCCATGGACAAAGGCTGGTGGGCTACAGTCCACAGGGCTGCAGAGAGTCAGACATGACTAAAACGACTTAGCACTTACTCTATTCCGAAATAATTTCACAGCCCTGAAAACCAGAATAAAGATGAATAGAAACCAACAATTTCAAATATTTAATTTTCTAAGCAATTTTGTGATCCTTGCTGAGACCTATAGACCTTTCCAGATATAGTACATAGTATTTCCTTGGTGCTACCATTAGAAAATATATATTTACAAATGAAACCAAAATCACTGCAGCTGCTGACTGCAGCCATAAAATTAAAAGACACTTGCTTCTTGGAAGAAAAGCTATGACCAACCTAGACAGCATATTAAGTAGCAGAGACATTACTTTGTTAACGAAGGTCTGTCTAGTCAAGACTATGGTTTTTCCGGTAGTCATGTATGGATGTGAGAGTTGAACTATAAAGAAAATTGAGCACCAAAGAATTGATGCTTTTGAACTGCGGTGTTGGAGAAGACTCTTGAGCATCTCTTGGATGCAAGGAGATTCAACCAGTCCATCCTAAAGGAAATCAGTCCTGACCTAAAGGAAATCAGTCCTGAGTATTCATTGGAATGACTGATGCTGAAGCTGAAACTCCAATACTTTGGCCACCTGATGCAAAGAACTGACTCACTGGAAAAGACCCTGATGCTGGGAAAGATTGAAGGTGGGAGGAGAAAAGGGATGACAGAGGATGAGATGGTTGGATGGCATCACTGACTTGATGGACATGAGTTTCAGCAAGCTCCAGGAGTTGGTGATGGACAGGCAAGCCTGGTGTGCTGCAGTCCATGCGGTTGCAAAGAGTTGGACATGACTGAGAGACAGAACTGAACTGAACAAGTGGAACATTTAGCTGGAGGAGTGTAGAGACAGAAGCAAGTTAAGCATGCAGGTGGATTCCAGGCACTTTTAAAAAATTTTAATGCTTACAGGCTACAGGCAATTTTTAAAATGGTAACTTTTGCTTCTGAGGCAGAACAGACATTATCTCAAACTATCTCATTTACTTTTGATTCTCTGTATTTTTTTAAGAGCATTTTTAACCAATTGACCAATCTGAGGAGATCTAGGAAATGAATGTCTTATTTATTATGGCTTGAAGGTCTCAATACACAAATCATAAATCAAATGTCAACAGATGCTACATGAAGCAAACATTAAACTCAGAGATTCAGAGCTGTGGATGGTAATTTTGTAGGGAAATTAATATAGAGTCAATAAAGGAAACAAAAGGTATTGGAAGAAAAATGAGGCAAATAGGGTTGACTTGAAGGAAAGTCATTCAAAATAGCAGCTGTGTATGAGCAGTCTGAGTAATATGAAGTGAAATGTATTCACAATATTGATTAGAGATCATTTGATTATTGAGTAACTCCAGTTACCTGTGATAGCTTGGAAATACAATTAAAGTAGCTTATAAGGTTTTAAAAATTATGATTATGGTGCAGTTTTACTGAAGGCTGAATATCATCCTCAAGACTTATACAGATCAACTACTCATAAGGATCAACTACAGTTACTGAAAACTAGAAGCATTGCTCTGAGGAATATGGAATAGTTAAGCTAATTGTCCATTTTTCCTCAAACTGAACCTCATGTAAAAGAAGATTAAAATCTGGCTTTTGGTGTTACAAAGCCTTATCAAAATAGCAGTAAATCAAGAATAATTTAAATGCAAACTATCAAAGTTTATTAAGTAAATAGAATTAACCAGCACTCAGAATACTGGTTTCAATTTTTCTAACATAATAGTATTTAAATTGTATTTGAAGGCAAGATACCTAAAGTACCGCATTAATTTGAGCTATTCAAATCAATACTTTGAATAGAAGCATTTACAGGTAGGTAACATTTAATTATCAAGGCAAACAGATTGAAATACACATTAACTGTGTAAACATTTCAAGTAAATTAAATCAGTCCTTTACAGAAAGATAAACAGGAATCCCATCTCATGCAAGAGACTAAAAATCAAGCCCTTAGCAAAGTGTTAAACTCACTGCTTGAGAACTATGTTCTTGACCAATGAGAGAGGAAGGAGGGAACAGGAGCAGTAAAAAGGTCATCCTGTTGTTCTTTTAAAAATTCCCTCCTGGTTTAAATAGAGTGAAACATAACAATCTGATTAATTACACTTCTTTTTCAAAGAGTTTTGGGATTGACAATTTCTATGTAAACTCTAAATGTCTGTGTCTTTTGGTAGTATAAAAGAGGATGGTGATATCAGTCATATCATCAACTCTTCCCTCTTGCTTATTTATATCCATTCATGCATGCTTCATTTTTTTTCCTTAAAAAAGCATAATTAATAATGGGTGCTCTTTGAATATAAGGGCCAATGAAGTGAACAGAAAAAACAACAGTGTCTGAAATCATTCACAAAACTTGTTGATTCTTTATTCACTACTTCAAAAGCTACTCTGATTAACCATTAATTCATTATATTAATTTATTTTCTTAAGCATAGCAAGATCCAAATTCCTGTCCGTGAGTGAAGAGTTTATGGTCTATAGCTGGACCAAAAAAATAAACACTATAAAGGATCATTATAAGTGCTACCGTATTTGCGAGCACAGAGAATCATATAGTTAATTAGAGAGAATTACTATCTCATGTGATAAGTGCCTGGGAAGGCTATCTAGAGGGGAGGATTTACGTCTTGAGATGTGAAGGTAGTTACAAGTTAGAAGGAGGAAGGTGGATGTATAGAATTGTCTGTATTAAGAAAAAGCAGCGTGTTCAAAATTATAAAGCTATGTAAGTCTGACTCTAAAGATAGGTAATGTGACTACAAACACAGGTGGAAATAGGGGGCCTGGTAAGAAAAGATGAGTGCAGAGAGACATAAATCCAGAAGAATTTCAAGAGCAATGTTGTTGTTGAACACTCAGAAGTATCCAACTCTTTTGAGATCCTGTGGACTGTAGCCCACCAGACTTCTCTCTTCATGGGATTTCCCACATCAGAGTACTGGAATGAGTTGCCATTTTCTTCTTCAGGGGATCTTCCTGACTCAGGGATTGGACTCTGTCTCCTGCATTGGAAAAGATTGTTGCTGCTGAGCCACCAGAGAAGCACAATGTTAAGAAGTTTGAATTTTCTCCTGAGAATTATGGAGAACTGATAAAGGCTGTGTAGCAAGAAGAGACAGGGTAAGAGATTTGCTTCCTGCAGAAGCTTCAGGGTGGAGCCTCTGCTCCAGCTGGACTGATCTATAATGAAATTTGTTATTTGAAGGCACATTCTTGCTGCTTTGTTCTTTATTTTTACTGTTCTGTCTACAATACTCCACCTCGCCCCATTTCTTCCCATCCTAATCACAGCTGTTTCTTGAAGCCCAGTAAAATCCAATTCAGCAAACTTCATCAGATATTATTGATTTTCTACAGTCTCAGACATGGCTTCGCTCTTATGGAGGATTCCTTGATTAAGCCAACTGGAGTTCAATCCTTCCTATTTCACACTCCTATAGGAGTTTGTTTATACTGCTCATAGGGCATTTATTTGGAATTCCCTTTGTATCTCTCAAGAAACAGGCAACTCACTGAAATAGGACAATTTGTAAAGAGTTGAGTAAAAGGACTATTTACAAAGATGTGAACAGGGGCTCTGATCTATATTGCTGTGTAACAAGCCACTCTAACTTAGTGATATAAAAGTAAAAAGCTTTTTAATATACTCATGGATTCCGTGTGTCAGGAAATAGAGGAGGCCACAAAGATAATTTTTTTTTTTCTGTCTTGTGATGTCTGTGGCTTCAGCTGAGAAGGCTCGAAGCTGGGGGTTAATTTGATGGCCTGGGTTAGATTCATCTGAAGGTATCATCCTACACCTGTTTACTGCCTGGACTGGCACTGTTGAATGGAACATATATATATATATGGTCTTTCCACATGGCTTGGCTTGGCTTCTTCACAACAAGCTTGTGATGAGATAGTGTGACTTTTTATATTTTGTCCAGAGCTCGGAAGAAATAAGGCACAAGCATGACAGCCCTTTATGACATGGCCTCCAAAGTCAAAAATACTGGTTCCACTGCATTCTATTACTTATGAGTAGTTGTCCAAGCCAGACCAGTTTCAAGCAAAAATGTCCTGGATTTCACTGAGTGATGGGAGGAGTGCCAAAGGATTTGCACATGTCTCAAAGTGCAGCAATAGGGTTTACAGAAGCTAACAAGGGATAGTTCAATGCCCTAGGTCCAGCCGCAGCAGGAACTGAATTCCTATTTCTGAAGAAGCAAAGGAATGGAGAATGGAGAGCTATAGGAAAGGACCACATAATGGTACAATGGCCTTCTGTAGCGAGATATAGCTAAATTAGGGCGAGGAGGAAGGATGCAGGAAAATAAACACCTGACCTCACTTTTTTAAATCCCCTCTGGTGCCTCTCTATTGGC
>SJYC01033311.1:0-25756 GCA_006408675.1 Madoqua kirkii | reverse complement strand
CATGTGTGCTTGAGAAAAAGGTGAAATTCATTGTTTCGGGATGAAATGTCCTATAGCTATCAATTAGGTCTACTGGTCTATTGTATCATTTAAAGTTTGTGTTTCCTTTTTAATTTTCTGTTTAGTTGATTTATCCATAGGTGTGAATGGGGTATTAAAGTCTTCCACTATTATTGTGTTATTGTTAATTTCCCATTTTATACTTGTTACCATTTGTCTTCCATACTGCGGTGCTCCTATGTTGGGTGCATATATATTTATAATTGTTAAATCTTCATCTTGGGTTGATACTTTAATCATTATGTAGTGTCCTTCTTTGTCTTTTTTCACAGCCTTTGTCTTAAAGTCTATTTTACCTGATATGAGTATTGCTACCTCTACTTTCTTTTGGTCTCTATTTGTGTGGAATATCTTTTCTTCCAGCCCTTCACTTTCAGTCTGTATGTGTCCCCTGTTTTGAGGGTCTCTTGTAGACAACATATATAGGGGTCCTGTTTTTGTATTCATTCAATTCTATTTGTGTGGAATATCTTTTCTTCCAGCCCTTCACTTTCAGTCTGTATGTGTCCCCTGTTTTGAGGGTCTCTTGTAGACAACATATATAGGGGTCCTGTTTTTGTATTCATTCAACCAGTCTTTGTCTTTTGGTTGGGGCATTCAACCCATTTATGTTTGAGGTAATTATTGATAAGTATAATCCCATTGCCATTTACTTTGTTGTTTTGGGTTCAAGTTTATACACCCTTTTTGTGTTTCCTGTCTAGAGAAGATCCTTTAGCATTTGTTAGTGAGCTGGTTTGGTGGTGCTGAATTCTCTCAGCTTTTGCTTGTCTGTAAAGCTCTTGATTTCTCCTTCATATTTGAATGAGATCCTTGCTGGGTACAGTAATCTGGGCTGTAGATTATTTTCTTTCATCACTTTAAGGCCACTTCAGGCCATTCTCCTGGCCTGAAGAGTTTCTATTGAAAGATCAGCTGTTATCTTTATGGGAATCCCCTTGTGTGTTATTTGTTGTTTTTCCCTTGCTGCTTTTAATATTTGTTCTTTGTGTTTGATCTTTGTTAATTTGATTAATATGTGTCTTGGGGTGTTCTGCCTTGGGTTTATCCTGTTTGGGACCCGCTGGGTTTCTTGGACTTGGGTGATTATTTCCTTCCCCATTTTAGGGAAGTTTTCAACTATTATCTCCTCAAGTATTTTCTCATGGTCTTTCTTTTTGTCTTCTTCTTCTGGGACTCCTATGATTCAAATGTTGGGGCATGTAACATTGTCCAGAGGTCTCTGAGATTGTCCTCATTTCTTTTAATTAGTTTTTATTTTTTCCTCTCTGATTCATTTATTTCTTCCTTTCTATCTTCTACCTCACTAATGCTATTTTCTGCTTCCATTATTCTACTGTTGGTTCCCTCCAGAGTGTTTTTGATCTCATTTATTGCATTATTCTGGCACCCCACTCTGGTACTCTTGCCTGGAAAATCCCATGGATGGAGGAGCCTGGTGGGCTGCAGTCCATGGGGTCACTGAGGGTAGGACTGGACTTCACTTTCACTTTATTCCGTCATTCATTATACATTGACTTCTTTTTATTTCTTCTACGCCCTTGTTAAACCTTTCTTGCATCTTCTCAATCTTTGTCTCCAGGCTTTTCATCTGTGATTCCATTTTGTTTTCAAGATTTTGGATCATTTTCACTATCATACGGGCTTCCCTAGTGGCTCAGACGGTAAAGCGTCTGCCTGCAATGTGGGAGACCCGGGCTTGTTTCCTGGGTTGAGAAGATCCCCTGGAGAAGGAAATGGCAATCCACTCTAGCACTCTTGCCTGGAAAAATCCCATGGACGGAGGAGCCTGATAGGGTACAATCCACGGGGTCTCAAAGAGTTGGACAGAACTGAGGGACTTCACTTTCACTTTCACTATCATCATTCAGAATTCTTTATCAGGTAGATTCTCTATCTCTTTCTCTTTTATTTGGTTTGGTGGGCCTTTATCCTGTTCCTTTACCTGCTGGGAATTCCTCTGTCTCTTCATCTTGTTTATATTGCTCGTTTGGGGTGGCCTTTTGGTATTCTGGCAGTTTGTGGAGTTCTCTTTTTTGTGGAGTTTCCTCATTGTGGGTGGGGTTTATAGGTGGCTTGTCAAGGTTTCCTGTTTAGGGAAGCTTGTGTTGGTGTTCGAGTGGGTAGAGCTGGATTTCTTCTCTCTGGAGTGCACTGATGTGTCTGGTAATGAGTTATGAGATATCAATGGGTTTGGAGTGACTTTGGGCAGCCTGTATATTGAAGCTCAGGGCTATGTTGCTGTGTTGCTGGAGAATTTGCATGGTATGTCTTGCTCTGGAACTTGTTGGCCCTTGGGTGGTGCTTGGTTTCAGTGTAGGTATGGAGATGTTTGATGAGCTCCTGTCGATTAATGTTCCCTTGTGTCAGGAGTTCTCTGGTGTTCTCAGGATTTGGATTTAAGCCTCCTGCTTCTGGTTTTTAGTCTTATTTTTACAGTACCCTCAATACTTCTCCATCTATACAGCACCATTGATAAAATGTCCAGGTTAAAGATGAGAAGTTTCTCCACAATGAGAGACACCCAAAGAGGTTCAGAGTTACATGGAGAAGAGAAGAGAGAGGAGGAAGATAGAGGTGACTAGTGAGAGAGTCATTTCCTAGGCAGGTTGATAAGAAGTCTAGGGGTCCCCAAGGAGAGAGGGGTCTGGAATTCTCAAGGAGGAGAAAAGGACAAAAACGTTTTTTCTCTACATTCCTTAGGATTATGTAACAACATACATTCCTTAGGATTATGTAACAACAATGTATTCTGCCTGAGGACAGTCTCTGGAGTAAACCTTCTGGCTAATTCTGTTATCTTAAAATGTAAATTATGGGAGTAGGTCTGGTGAGGTCTTTACAACCTCCAGACCTTCTTTAGATTAGTTGGAGAATACATAAACTCATTGCTAAGACTAGCAGGCGGGTACTCTTTCTACCCCCTTCTGATGCCTATGTCAGAAGCTTTCTCTATCTCCTTTATACTTTAATAAAACTTTATTACACAAAAGCTCTGAGCGATTCAAGCCTCGTCTCTGGCCCCAGATTGAATTCTTCTCCTCCGGGGGCCAAGAATCCCGGCGTCGTGATTCAACAACAACCTTTCACTAGGAGGAGAAGAAAGGGTAACAAAAGAGAAGAGAGCAAGCTAGCCAGTAATCACTTCTCTATGTGCTCTCCATGGTCTGGACTGCTCAGAGATGTTCACGGAGTTATACAGAGAAGAGAAGAGGGAAGAAGGAGACAGAGGGGGCCAGGAGGATAAAAGGGGGAATCAAAAGGAGAGAGAAAGATCCAGCCAGTAATCAGTGCCCTAAGTGTTCTCCACCGTCCAGAACACACAATAAGATTCATAGAGTTGGGCAGAGAAGAGAAGGGGGAGGGAGGAGACAGAGGTGACCTGGTGGAGAAAAAGGAGAGTCCAAAGGGGGAGAGAGCAGTGAAGCCAGTAATCTTGCTACCAAGTCAATATGAGTGCTGAAGACTGGGTTCTTAAAGGTACAAAATTGATAACAAATACCAAAAAGCAAAGATTCAAAATCTAGAGTACAGGTTGGATTTTCAAAAATATAATATTAAAGGAAAAAAAGTCACAAGAATTATAAAATATATATATGTATATGAAGTTTGTTTTCAAAAAACAAGGTCTCTCTTTTTTTTTGCAAAGTAATAATAGGTTATAAAAATGAAAGTTAAAGGAGTAATAGAGGACTTAAAAATAAAAAAAATTAAAGAATGATAGTAAAAATAGTAAAAATATATCTAAGGACTTTCTCTGGTATTGTTGTGGACAGTGTGGGGTCAGTTCATTTTCAGAGAGTTCCTTGATCCGGCTTATATTTCTCAAGATCTATAGGCCGTTTCCTACATAGTTGGTACTAACTACACGGTTTTAATCTATTTCATCTGTCACTTCCAAGAAGGTTCCCTCTGTTTTAGCTTCTTCTGTTTGCTGGTCTCTTCAGTGTCTAATTTCCACCCTGACACAAAGGGGCGATGTGGACACTTTTTTAGGCTCTCTTGTTCAGCGGTGTTCTGGGGAGGGAGGGATGCTGTAATCAAATAACACTGTTGTGTGCTCGCAGTGTATCAGCCACACTGCATTTGCCCCCGCTCACAGCGTGTGTATTTTCCCTGTCTACACTACTTAGGCTCTAGATTGCTTGCCAGGAACTGTCTGAGGCCGGCTCTGGGTTGTATGCACCTCCCAGGTCTAAGCCGCTCAGGTTCAGGCACTCAGGTAGTCCTCAAGAGATGCAGACTTGGTTGGGCCTGCGTTTTGTGCCCTTCCCAGGTCTGAGCAGCTCAGGTGGCCAGGTGTTTGGTGAGGGTGGTTGCTACGACTTATCACCTCCCCCATTTCTGTCGCTCGGTTTTCTAGTGTACATCCTTCTCAGGCAGATGTTGACCATCCAGAATCCCAAGAAGTCTTGGTCAGCAAAGAAGCCTGCTTGCGGTTTGGTAGATAAAGCCTCTCTGGGGCCGTGATTGCCCCCTTCCGGCTCTGGCTGCCCTCGCCTGCCTGTCACTGGAAGAGGATGGCCAGTCTGCAGCAGGCTAGCTCTGCTCAGTCCTTTGTTCTGTGAGTGGGCCTGGTGGTGTCTCAGGTTAGGGTTTTTCGCATGGTAGCTATCCCACAGTCTGGTTTGCTAGCCCAAGTTAGTTCCCTCAAACTGCCCTTGGGGCATTCAGGCCTAGTCCTTACTCTAAGCAATGCAGCCAGTGTCTCCCTGCCCAGCCCCCACTTGCTAGTGGCAGATGCAGGTGTCTGTGCTGCTTCTCCACTGGGAGAGTTATCACTGGGCACATAATCTGTGGGTTTAAAATATTTATTTATTTTTCCTTCTGGTTATGTTGCCCTCTGTGGTTCCAAGGCTCACCACAGACTTGGCAGTGAGAGTGTTTCCTGGTGTTTGGAAACTTCCCTCCTTTTTAAGACTCCTTTCAGGGATGGAGCTTCATCCCTACCTCTTTTGTCTCTCTTTTTATCTTTTACATTTTTTCCTACCTCTTTTCAAAGACAATGGGCTGCTTTTCTGGGTGCCTGATGTCCTCTGACAGCACTCAGAAGTTGTTTTGTGGAATTTACTTAGCGTTCAAATGTACTTTTGATGAATTTGTGGGGGAGAAAGCGTTTTCCCCATCTTATTTTTCCACCATCTTAGTACTGCCCCCCAGAAGACTTTCCAGTGGGAAAAATGAGGAAGGATATTATATAGTAGATAAAAGCAGTACACAAAAGCAAGTTAATGTCTGGGATCACAATAATTTTCATTAGAATTTTTATTTCTTCAGTTAATGGCAGTGAGGTTTTGTGAAAGTAACAAAGCTTTTTTAGGTCTAAATAGACTCATTTTAAAATTGTAATAAAGAGAGTGTGTATTTCATAAGTTGATATGATGATTGAACTGCCTAAATCGTAGTGCTTGCATACAGTTTGATCACTATTATTATTCACTTTTTCTTCCCCCTTACCTTGGCCTTGATGAGACAGAACTATGGATGGCAGATAGAAAAGAGGTATTCCAGGAAGAGAAAAATAGTTTGGACTAGGATTTTGATTTGTAAAAGAAAACATATTTAAAATAACCTCCTGAGGAAAGTCAATATTCAGGGCAGAAGGAAACAAAATATAAATGAATTAGGAACTGTTGAATGATATGCTGTGGTTTGTTTTTTATTTTATTATAGCTATTTAAAAACTACTGACCTTAAAATGGTACACTTGAATTATGGGATAGAAAATATTTGTGTTTTTTGCTCTACTTTTATGTCTTGACCACATTTCTTGCCAGAAAATTGATAAATATTTTATGACATGTTGCTTTTAGCTGTGCATTTGTTTTATCTTGTCTGTATATCTGGCTGCAGGAAAGGTGAAATCTGTGTCCTTAATGCCAAATCATAGATAAACTTAAACCCTGTTTACTGACCTGAAGCTAGAAATTGACATTAAGGGATCAATTATTAGCTATCTGAAGGAATATGAGTTTGGGATAAGCCAGACAATGGATTAAAAGATTTAAAAATATTGACTGGTCATTCCAGTTTTGAAAAGCAGAAAAAAATATCAGGATATATTTTTAAACTAGAGACCAGGGGTTATTAAATGTAAAATACATGAGCAGATTTTTCTCAACTTTCGATGGGGTTACATATCAACACACTTATAAGTTAAAAATATAGTAAATTGATGTGTGCCTAATGCACCTTAGTGAATATTATAGTTTAGCCTAGCCTATCTTAAACATGCTCAGAATATTTACATTAGCCTACAATTGGGCAAAATAATACATGGCCAACTTCATAGAAAAATTATTGAATATCATGTAATTTATTGACTACTGTAATGGAAATGAAAAATAGAATGGTGGTTTGGGTACAGAATACTTGTAAGTGTGTGGGTTGTTTACCCCTGTGATCATATACCATACTGGGAGCTGAGGCTGCTGCCACTGTCCAGCATCATAAGAGTATTAGACAGCATATCAATAGACTTCCCTGTTAGCTCAGATGGTAAAGAATCTTCCTGCAATGCAGGGGACCTGGATTTGATTCCCTTAGTCAAGAAGATCCCCTGGAGAAGGAAATAGCAACGCACTGCAGTATTCTTGCCTGGAGAATTCCATGGACAGAGGAGCCTGGTGGGCTACAGTCCACGGGGTGCAAAGAGTCAGCCATGACTGAGCAACTAACAAACACACACAGCCCAGAAAAAGAAAAAAATTCAAAGTTTAGTTTCTGCTGAATACTTTTCATTGTTGCAACATCATAAAGTTGAAAAATTTTAAGTCAAGAGCTGTCTGTGTTTGTATATGTATAATAATATGTATGTATTATGTTGTTGTTTAATCGCTAAGTCAAGTCCAATTTTTGTGGTCCCATGGACTGTAGACCTGTGGGCTCCTTTGTTCATGGAATTCTCCAGGCAAGAATACTGGAATGGGTTGCCATTTCCTTTTCTGGGAGTTCTTCCTCACGGAGGGATCAAACCCTCATTTCCTGCACTGGGAGGAGGATTCTTTACCAGTGAGCCACCTGGGAAGCCCATATTCATATACAGCCCAAGCTGTATATGAATATGTATCAGTTCAGTACAATCGCTCAGTCATGTCCAACTCTTTGTGACTCCATGGACTGCAGCACCCCAAGCCTTTCTGTCCCTCACCATTCCCAGAGCTTACTCATGTGCACTGAGTCAGTGATGGCATACAACCATCTCATCCTCTGTCATCTCCTCCTCCTCCTCCCTTCAATCTTTTCCAGCATTAGGGTATTTTGAAATAAGTCACATTTTGGGGTGCAGTTCTAGGATGGCGGAGGAATAGGACAGGGAAACCACTTTCTCCCCAACAAATTCATGAAAAGAACATTTGAACACTGAGTGAATTCCACAAAACAACTTCATCCAAAAATGAACTGACTCCATACTGCCCACAACACCACCAGAGAAAGTCCAAGATATATTTTTACCATCAGTCTTTTATTATTTTTTTTAAATTTTAAGTCCTCTATTACTCCTTTAACTTTCATTTTTATAACCTATTATTACTTTGCAAAAGAAAGAGATCCTGATTTTTTAAAGCAAACTTCATATATATTATAATTTTTGTGACTTTTTCCCTTTAATATTGTATTTTTGAAAATCCAACCTGTACTCTAGATTTTGAATCTTTGCTTTTTGGTATTTGTTATCAATTTTGTACCTTTAAGAACCCAATCTTCAGTACCCATATTTACTTGGTAGCGAGATTACTGGCTTGACTGCTCTCTCCCCCTTTGGACTCTCCTTTTTCTCCACCAGGTCGCCTCTGTCTCCTCCCTCCCCCTTCTCTTCTCTGCCCAACTCTATGAATCTTATTGTGTGCTCCGGATGGTGGAGAACACTTAGGGCACTGATTACTGGCTGGATCTTTCTCTTTCCTTTTGATTCCCCCTTTTATCCTCCCGGCCCCCTCTGTCTCCTTCTTCCCTCTTCTCTTCTCTGTATAACTCCGTGAACATCTCTGAGCGGTCCAGACCATGGAGAGCACGTAGGGAAGTGATTACTGACTAGCTTGCTCTCTTCTCTTTTGTTACCCTTTCTTCTGCTCCTGGTCACCTCTATCTTCCTCCTCTCTCTTCTCTTCTCCATGTAACTCTGTGAACCTCTCTGGGTGTCTCTCACTGTGGAGAAACTTTTCGTCTTTAACCTATTTTATCAACTGTATAGATGGAGAAGTATTGAGGCTACTGTAAAAATAAGACTGAACACCAGAAGCAGGAGGCTTAAGTCTGTTAGGTAGGTAGAATAGGGAAACGGAGTCCAAAATGGTGGTGGCTAAAAGACAAGGAAGGGAAAAGCCCATGAAAATAGAACAAAAGAAGGTCCGAGGACCAGAGTGAAGACTTCAGGTGGAACAAACAGCACTCCTGGCTAAGTCCAATTTGCATAGGGCGGGTCCAGGTGGAAGAAAACATATAAAAGGAAGAGCCAAAGGTCTCTAGCTCTCTTTTTCTCTTCTGCGTGTGTGCATACATTCTTTGTCTCTCTCTCTCTCTCTCTCTCTTTCTCTCCTGCATGCATGCGCTCTTTCTCTCTCTCCCATTTTCCTGCTATCTTCTAAATAAAATAGAGCTGTAACACTGATTTGCCTAAGAGCTGTGACAGGGTTTGTCCAAGACCTGAGAGCTGTGATGTGCCAAGGGCTGTAATGTCCATTGCTCCAAATCTTTGTTGTGATGAGACAAAGAACCGGGGAACATACACTCGCATGACAAGTCCAAATCCTGAGAACACCAGAGAACTCCTGACACAAGGGAACATTAATCGACAGGAGCTCATCAAACATCTCCATACCTACACTGAAACCAAGCACCACCCAAGGGCCAACAAGTTCCAGAGCAAGACATACCACACAAATTCTCCAGCAACACAGCAACATAGCCCTGAGCTTCAATATACACACTGGCCAAAGTCACCACAAACCCATTGACACCTCATAACTCATTACTGGACACATCAGTGCACTCCAGAGAGATGAAATCCAGCTCTACCTACCAGAACCCTCACACAAGTTTCCCTAACCAGGAAACCTTGACAAGCCACCTGTAAAACCCCTATCTACAGCGAGGAAACTATTCAATAAAGAGAACTCCACAAACTACCAGAACACACAAAGGCCACCCCAAACAGAGCAATATAAACAAGATGAAAAGGCAGAGAAATACCCAGAAGGTAAAGGAACAGGATAAAGGCCCACCAAACCAAACAAAAGAGGAAGAGATAGGGAATCTACTTGATAAAGAATTCCAAATAATGATAGTGAAAATGATCCAAAATCTTGAAAACAAAATGGAATCACAGATAAATATCCCGGAGACAAGGATTGAGAAGATGCAAGAAAGGTTTAACTAGGACTTAGAAGAAATAAAAAGGAGTCAATATATAATGAATAATGCAATAAATGGGATGAAAAACACTCTGGAGGGAACACATAGGAGAATAACGAGGCAGAAGATAGAATTAGTGAGGTAGAAGAGAGAAAGGTAGAAATAAATGAATCAGAGAGGAAAAAAGGAAAACAAATTTAAAAAAAATGAGAACAATCTCAGAGACTTCTGGACAATGTTAAACTCCCCAACATTCGAATCAGACTCTTGGAGGGCATAAACAGAACCTTGTGCACACCAGGACCCAGGAAAAAGGAGAAGTGACCCCAGAAGAAACTGACCCAAACTTGCCTGTGAGTGCCCAGGAGTCTCTCGCAGAGGCATAGGTCAGCAGTGGCCTGCTGCAGGGTTGCGGGCACTGAGTGTAGCAGTGCGTGAGTGGGAACTTTTGAAGCAGGTCTCCATTATCTTCATTACCTCCACCATAGTTTGGTGTCAGGGAAAATAACAAGGAGGGAACACAGCCCCACCCATCAACAGAAAATTGGATTAAAGATTTACTGAGCATGGCCCCGCTCATTGGAACAAGACCCAGTTTCCCCCTTCAGAGGGCAGACAGACTGAAAACCACAATCACAGAAAACTATCCAATCTGATCAGATGAACCACAGCTTTGTCTAACTCAATGAAACTAAGAGCCATGCCATGTAGGGCCACCCAAGACAGACAGGTCATGGTGATAGTTCTGACAAAACAAGGTCCACTGGAGAAGGAAATGGCAAACCATATCAGTATTCCTGCCTTGAGAACCCCATGAACAGTATGAATATGTATATATACACATAACTCAACTAGCTGAAATAACCTTGCCTTACAGTAAAATCTTTTTAGCATTTAAATCTAATTTTTCTTTTGTTATTGTTCAGCTAAATCATTTCTTAATGTTTGGGACCCCATGAACTACAGTATGCCAGGCTTCCCTGTCACTCAGTATCTCTCAGAGTTTGTTCAAACCCATGTCCATTGAGTCAGTGGTACTATTTAACCATCTCATCTTCTATTGCCCCCTTCTCCTTTTGCCTTCAATCTTTCCCAACATCAGTCTTTTTCAGCAAGCTGGCTCCTCATATCAGGTGACCAAAGTATTACAGTCTCACTTTCAGTATCAGTTCTTTTAATGAATATTCAGGATCCATTTCCTTTAGGATTGGCTGAGTTGATCTCCTTGCAGTCCAAGGGACTCTCAAGAGTCTCTTCAGCACCACAATTCAAAAGCATTAATTCTTTGGCACTCAGCCTTCTTTATGGTCCAACTCTCACATCCATACATGACTACTGGAAAGACCATGACTTTGACTATATGGACCTCTGTCAGCAAAGTGATGTCTCTGCTTAATTTAATATGCTGTCTAGGTTTGTCATAGCTTTCCTTCCAAGGAACAAGTGTCTTTTAATTTCATGGCCACAGTCATTGTCAGTCTTTGGAGCCCAAGAAAATAAAATCTGTCACTGCTTCTACTTTTTCCCCTTCTATTTGCCATTAAGTGATGGGACCAGTTACCATGATCTTAGTTTTTTGAATGTGGAATTTTAAGCCAGCTTTTCCACTCTCCTCTTTCACTCTCATCAAGAGGGTCTTGATAATGCTTCCAATAATGTTCATTAAACTATTATGTTGGCAAACTTTTGATGATTGGTGTGCAATAATACATGCAGTGTTGTTCTTTAGTCTTTCAGCTGTGTCCAACTCTTTGTGACACCATGAATTGTAGCCCATGAGGCTCCTCTGTCCATGGAATTCTCCAGGCAGTGGAGTGGATTGGGTTGCCATTTCCTTCTTCAATATGTAGTCTTAACACAAGAATTAATAATATAATGTAAAGAGTTAAGTATTAAGATAACACTTTTTGTTGACATAGTCATGATGTGTCCTAAACAACATTAACTGAGACTTTGACAAGGGTCAGTCGACTCTGACAAAGGCCAGTCCCTTGATGGTTAACCTTCTATTGGCAGATTTGTAGACTTTATCTTTAAGCGTCCACTAGATTTCTCTTCATATGTGCTCCCTGTCTGTTTCATTTGTTTATTTGTTAGGAATCACATTGTTTATTTTGTTAATGGCAGCACTTAACATATACAATGGTGAAGTGATAAAAGAGTGTACATGGTTTTAGATGAATTTCATAAGACTTATGTCTAGAAATTTTTATGTTTTTCTAGTACCATATCTTAAACAGTTTAAAAGTTTAACACTCATCCTCTGCAGAAAGACATAAATATCTTAAAGTTAAGCTTTTTCAAAGGTATATAAACTAAGCTCAATAAATAATGAATTGACAGTCACACAATTAAACAGGAACTCATCTGCCTGATACGAATATGAAAGGAAAAAATTTTAGGGGACAATACCTGTAATAGTAAATGATTTGTACTGTTTCACTCAACAGTTAAATATATAGACAGTCATCCTATAGATGCACTTGTACAAATATTCATTTATAGTAATATAGATATATGCACGAATGTTCATTGTTGCCTCACTGTAGCAGAAATGCTAGAAATGATTGGACTGTATAATATTAAAGCCCATATTTTAAAATATATACAGATATATGGACATTGGTATATTCACTGACATATTTTCCTAGATTGCATTTGTATCACTACCCTATTGATGATGTCTTATGAGAAATGGACACCAGGTAGCAGTTGTGACGTGATGTCTCTACCTGACTTATACAAGCATCAAAAGTACTGCATCAACATTTTCAGAATAGGTATCAGGGACCTGGAAGAATTCACAATTTGCTATTTGAAAAGCAAAATTATTATGAAGAGTGTTTGGAAAGGCTAAAAATATCAAAGACTTTCAGCTATATTCCATGAACAAAAGTTTTTAAAAGGTACTATGTACACATAATTGCAAGGCCAGTTTAAGAGCTCAGAAGTAATGACTTTTAGTTCTTTGAGGATTTCTTTCTTCATCACCAATATTATCGATGACACAGAGCATAGATGGTATTATGTGGAAAAATCTGCATATGGCATATTTTACTGAGGCAAATTTTGTTAATCCGAGCATTCCTGCAATGAACAGAAGATATGTCATTTTTTGTCATTTTCTGGTTGCAAATATTGATGGGCTTAATTTAGTACAGCAAAATCAATTTACTGATTGGGAATTTATCATGCAGTTGTCAACTTCCAGGTAATTTTCTCTGACCTTTCACAGGAGGATGACCTTTTTTCTCATGTAAGTGAATAATTAAATTTTTTGTTTTATTTTTTAATTTTGAACTAATCATTCAATACATATAGATTTCTTACAGCAACACTTTAGAGAATGAGCCTTTTTCATTAGCCATATTTGTGTGAGTATTATTATCCGGGGCTAAGGTTGTGCACTGATGCACTGTTACCCACTGCAGCTCTGATCACCTACTGATGAGCTGTTCTTTGAAGTGAATTGGTGTTTTTCACTATTAGCTATTCAACCTTGTAGAGGTTTCAGTTACATTTTCTTGTGGGTGCCTAAGGCCACCAGTCTGAATTAAATCTGCTCTGATTAAAGGCACTCATTTTTTACTTTCTCACTTTAATATCTGAAGTTGAGATATTCCTTACAGTTGATGATATCTTATAATTGTTGTCAAGTAGGAAGAAGCTGTGGTCAAGTATGTGAAAATCTTCTGGTGAGATAAGTGCAAGGAAGCACCAAACCATTTAAAATTTTATGAAATCTAAAATCTAAGTTTAAGGACTCTCCCTTAATTCTTCTTAAATTCTCATCAAATTAATACATACACATGAGTTAAAAATAAAATTGGATAACAGATATATTCTGAAAAAACATTGTTTTTGGAGTCCTATCTATATTGCTAAAAAACACTTACCTTGCTGTTTGTTGATTTATGAACTGATTAAATTTTCTACATACTCCCTACTATAAATGAAAGTTGTTTAGACTCTCAGCCTCTTTTCAATTTAGTTCCCCAGCTCTCCTCCTACCTCAGCTCCTAGTTGCTGTCATTTGTACTTCAGATTTTACATTGTCAAGGTTGGCTGCATATACATTCTATTCCATAATTATAATTAAGTCATTGATTTTTTTTCCCAGATCTTGAACTTTAGATTAATTCTCTCCCTACCTCCCCCAAACTGCAGTTAGGTGTGGTTACATGATGATGACAGTGTACATATTCTTTACTGAAAATTCTTACTGCAATACTATTATTAATTTATTTTGCTTTCCCTCAAAAAAGATTTTTGTCCCGTTCCAAGAATATTAACAACAATTATTTTTCCTGTACTTCACTAATGTTACTCCAATTCATGCCAAAGGGAATGTCTTTCATGCACAGTGTTAATTTTCTTTTAACAGTTTGTTAAAGTTTCTGAATGCCGTCTTTGTCAACAGCCATACCACCCTGAACACACCCGATCTTATCTGAATGTCATTTTTTATTTCTTTGGAGAAGTATAGCTCTTCCTCACATCTGCAACAGCTTCTACCCATCCAAACTCTGAATGACTCCAACCATTCTTTTTGAAGGTCCCTTTTCCAATTTGGCTCATTTGTTCTGTACCATGATTTTCTTGCCCAACACCTGAAAATTTTTCTTTACCTTCAGTCTTTCTTATTCTGATAGCACTTTTTTTTTCTCACTTGCATGATGCATCTTTATTATAACTTCATATTTTTACAAAGTATTATTCACTGACTTTTGTCTATAAAATCTTTTCCCATTCTAGCTGTCGTCCTCTCATTTTTTCTAGAGATTTTCCTTGAAATCCTGTCCATTCTCCTTTCTGAATTACATATTTACTAAGTCTTTTGAAAAGCTGTAACTTCTCTTCACCTATTTTCTTGACTAAATGTCTTTATTTGTCATCTTTGTTTTATTACAATGTATCTATGAGTCATTTCATAAAAAATGATATGTTGGCAGTTAAACTTTCTGTTTCCTTCATGTTCAAAAAAACCTGCATTCATCTTTAATTGATGGCAAGGGTGAACATAAAACTCAAAGCATGGAAAATGTTTCTTCATTGCCTTCTAGCAAATACTATTGCTTTTGAGAACTGTGCTGCCAATTTGACACATCCCCCCACCTTTCTTCTTTTTTTGTAGGTGATCCTTTTTCTTCTTTTCTCTTAAGTTTTAGTACCTTGTATTTATTCTTTGGGTTTAGAAATTTTACAAGAAGATTTTTAAGTGTGTTTGATTTTATGTACTGTACTACTTACTATGTATAATTAGAAAATTTCTCTTGTTTAATCCTCTTTGGGTTTAGAAACTTTACAAAAAGATTTTTAAGTGTGTTGGTTTTTATTGCTGTACTAGTTGCTGTAGGTAATCAGAAGATTCTTCTTTTCCTTTAACTCTGGATCATATTCCTTATTATTGTCACTGTTCTAAAAAAACGTAATTCTTTATCTGCATTCTCTTTTTTTAGAATTCCTATTATCAATGACTGAACCCACAGGATTACGTTTCCTTTAATATTTTATGTATTTTTTGTTCTGCATCCTGGAACATTTTTATATGACTTGATCGTTTAACAATTCCTACAAACATTATTTTATAAATTATAACTTGAGTTACTGAGAGCTCTTTTCTTATTTTCTCTTTATTTTTTTTTCCTGTAAATTTATGGCTGCATTAATTGTACTGCAATCTTAAAAAAAATACTAATATTTTAAAATCATTTTCACTAAAGATATTTTTCACATAATTTTCTCCTTTATCATCTATTATCTTCTCTCTTAAACTTTGAACATGCTCTGCCATGCCCAGGATTTAAACAAATGCAATTTATTTTTTTCTACTCATATTTAGTGATGAATCAATAACCCAGTATTTATAAATGTGTATCTTTGTTGACTGGCAGATTTGTTTCAGGTATAGGTACTTGGAAGACTTCCCTGGTGGCTTAGAGGGTAAAGAATCTACCTGCAATGCAGAAGACCGGGTTTGATCCCTGGAGCAGGAAGATCCCCTGGAGAGGGGCATGGCAATCCACTCCAATATTCTTGCCTGGAGAATACCATGAAAGAGTAACCTGGTGGGCTATAGTCCATGGGTTGCAGGGTCAGATACGACTGAGTGACTAACATACTTAGATACTTGGATGTCCCACTAGATGTCCTGGATGCCGAGTCTACTACCTGTCCTAATTCTCCCCCGGATAGTCTCTTCAATTTGATTGGAGAATTATTTTTTTAACTTTTTAACTTGCAGTATAAACAGCAATCTGTAATTTGCTTTTCCCTGGTGGTTGAGCACAGCACAGACAGAGAGTAAAATATGATCAGTTAATTGTCCTTTGTTTCACACCACCTTTCCCTCTTATTTTCCAAATACGTGGATTTCTAAATTTCAAATCTTCCAAAGGTGTGACTTGCCTTGGGTGCTGTCTCTTGATGGCTGTTCTGGGAAGTTGCTTTTCTATTCTGCTTCCTTATCAAAATTTACTTCCTTTTTTAAATTGCAGGAAAAAAAAAATCGCTTGTCTCAGCTGACTCTCTTCCATTTTACTCATTATTCTGATCTTATACCTCTCTATTCTTTTCCTACGTTTGCAATAAGCCCCGAGAGAGTAGAAAGATAATACCATCTTTGTCAGAATACCAATCTTAAAAATATCTGAATTGATTAGATACATTGTTTAACAGCTTTAGACTGTAAGCTGCCAGGCTCTCTGTCCACAGAATTTTCCAGCAAGAATACCAGAATAGGTAGCTATTCCCTTCTCCAGGGGATGACCCAAGGATCAAACCCAGTCTCCTGCATTGCAGGCACATTCTTTACCATCTGAGCCACCAGGAAAGCCCTTTGTTTATCTGAGTACACATAATACCAATAAGAGGTAAAATAAAACAAAAGGCAGTGATGAGGGTGGGTAAGGGTATGATCTCTATATAGAGGACCTGAGATAAATTCAAGCTCAGGCAATTTAGAAATGTGGAAATAAATTTCACTTCTCAAAATTTCGTTTTACCACCTGTCAATGATAGAAATAATGGAATTTACCACATAGGCTTCATCAGTTCAGTTCAGTTTAGTTGCTCAGTCATGTCCGACTCTATATGACGCCATGAATTATAGCACACCAGGCCTCCCTGTCCATCACCAACTCCCGGAGTTCACTCAAACTCTTGTCCATTGAGTCAGTGATGCCATCCAGCCATCTCATCTTCTGTCGTCCCCTTCTCCTCCTGCCCCCAATCCCTCCCAGCATCAGTTTTTCCCAATGAGTCAACTCTTAGCATGAGGTGGCCAAAGTACTGGAGTTTCAGCTTCTTATAGAGTTCAAATTAAATGATGAATATAGAGAACTCAGTATGGGATTTTGTGCATGGTATGCACACAATAAATGGTAGCCATCAGTCATGCTAATATTGTTAGTGAAGAAGAATATAGAAAAAAAAATACCACCTTATCTAGATTATCACTTTTAGTTTTGATGTTTCCTGTAAGAGCTTGTCTACATACAAAATAATTTTTTCAGTGTTTATTCTTTCATCAAACATTTATTGAATGATAAAAAGGGGGGGAAAGGGATTAAATGTCTGTCTTTAGGAGCTGGGTACTTGTGGGAGAATAAACCTACAAGCCTATTCTTCAGTTTGTGTTAGAGTGCTGTGGCAGGATAGATAAGGGGATAGGTAACTCTTCCTGGAAGAGAGACCAGGTGAAAAGGCTTGAGCTTAGAAATTAGCCAGTTAGTAAACTGAATAGAGACACTCAAACAGATAAAAAAGTATGTGTAAAGGCTTCAAACATTAGAAATTCATTAATAAACTTACTCAGAGCATTTTTATCTGAATTGTATTACATGAACAAGATTAAAATGAGTAGAATAGAGTTGAAGTGTTAAAAACAGCCTGTGTAGATTATGATACTTTCATGAAGCTTGAAAGGATTCAAGGGGAACAATATTCTTCTACATGAAGAGACCAATATTTAAATCTTCCTTTAATATCTCTTCCTTTCTAATCTTTCTCCTCTACAAGCTCCTTCTTTTTATTTTTCTTGTTATCCCATGTACATTCCTGAATTTTGCTGCTCAGCCAGACCCTCAGGGAAAGCATTCTGCTGATTCCTACACTAAACCAGCTGCCTAGGAGTAAAAGCCATCATCTCATTCTGTTCACATTCTTTGAATAGAGTCAGCAGTTCTGCAACTTGACAGGCAAATGATCTGGAAAATTCAGATTCTGACACTAACCTTGTTAAGTGACATGAGTATGCACACACATGTAAATAATTCCATTTCTAACTGACTTGCAGGCACTCACATACACTGCAACAAATTGTCATGTTGGCAGTGTTGATATGTCTAAACCTGTCATAGCACTGAAGAACTGGCAGCCCTGGTTGTCTTTGAAGTCTTTGCTTCAAACAAACAAACAAATAAAAAAATAGAGTTGGTAATCCCTGTCTTAGTCTCGTCCAAAGCAAAAACAAAGTTAAGTGCACTTCAAAGGCAAAAGCCAACTGTCCATCCATTGGAAAAGGAGATAGAAGAAGGTAATCATGTGGCATATATAAGAGTGAAGATGAGAGTAAAACATGCTCAAATCAATTCAACTCACTTAATCAGTCATGGATGAAGATAAAAAAGAATCATTAAATTTAGTCAACTGTAATAATTTGGATCAAAGACTGAAAATGACTAAACAAACCTTTCAGAATGCTCCCAGAGATAACTGATCACTGATCTGAACAACAGCAGTAAAAGCTATCAGATAGATATTGCCAATATTCAATTTTATTAAATATATGAGAGAGAAAGAACTTTACCTGTAGCGTTTTCTGTGTCAGGACTGTTGAGGAGGTCAGGCAGTTGAGAGCTAGACAAAGTCTGCTTCTCTACCAGTTTGCAAATGCATGAGAAACAACCATGTTCCTGTTCAGCATGTTTTTCTGTTTTAAGTATCTGCCTGCCTCTATTCTCCTGGGAAAAGATAGGAAAAGACCCTGATGCTGGGAACGATTGAAGGCAGGAGAAGAAGGGGATAACAGAGGATAAGATGGTTGGATGTCATTAGTGATTCAATGGACCTGAGTTTGAGCAAGCTCCAGGAGATGGTGAAGGACAGGGAAGCTTGGCATGCTACAGTCCATGGTGTCTCAAAGAGTCAGACAAGACTGAGCAACTGAACAATAACAGTTCTCCCCCGCAAGAAAGCTTTCTGTTGTCTCCTTTTACTTTCAGTTGGTGGAGTTTCATTTACATTTAAAAACAAAATGGATGTTACTTACTAACAGATGCTACTTATCACAGTTCCCCACAACTGAAATGTGGAGACCAAGGAGGTGTTCAAGATGATATCAGAATTCATATCAGTCTAATCTATTGTGCATGCAAAGGAGCTTCAGTCATATCTGACTCTTTGAGACCCTTTGGAATGTAGCCCTCCAGGCTTGTCTGTCCATGAGACTCTTCAGGCAAGAATACTGGAGTGGGTCATCATGCCCTTTTCCAGAGTACCTTCCTGACCCAGAGGTCCAGCTGCAGTCCCTTATGTCTCCTGCATTGGCAGGCAGGTTCTTCACCACTAGCGCCACATGGGAAGCCTTTGATCTGTTACATGTTTTTAATGATCAGGGAGAGAGTAAAACAGTGTTATAAATTCCTCAGTGTTACTGAACTGTATGGTGTTAAACTATATAAGAAAGCAAGAATAATAAAATTTGGTATAGAAAAATGACAAGAAAGGAAATTTTATTAATGAAGACAAACTCACAAATTCTTGCCTAGTTAACATGTTGACTCCCAGATACTACAGTAGCTTTTTGTTTTGTAAAATGGTGGCATGAGATTAGAAGTTAATAATTAAGCAAGGTTCTAAAAAGAACCTTGAATTTTTTCTGTATAATCCAAACTTTGTTATTTGAATTCTTGTGCTTAGCTTCACATGACTATTTAAATACCTCTAATATCTTTATGATGAATTAATCCTATTGTTTCAGTCAATTCCTAACACTATAATTCAGAAAGAGTTCATACAGTATTACAAAACGTGTTTTAAGGTCAAATGTGAATAGAGCACACCAGAGTAGATCATTACATATATTTAAAAGATAATGTTATTTTGGCTCCAAAAATAATTTGTTTGGAAATCAATTTTATATTTTTATGTAAGCTCAACATTCAGAAAACTAAGATCATGGCATCTGGTCCCAACATTTCATGAGAAATAGATGGGGAAACAGTGGAAACAGTGTCAGACTTTATTTTTCTGGGATCTAAAATCACTGCAGATGGTGATTGCAGCAATGAAATTAAATGACACTTACTCCTTGGAAGAAAAGTTATGACCAACCTAGATAGCCTATTCAAAAGTAGAGACATTACTTTGCCAACAAAGGTCCGTCTAGTCAAGGCTATGGTTTTTCCAGTAGTCATGTATGGATGTGAGAGTTGGACTGTGAAGAAAGCTGAGCTCCAAAGAATTGATGCTTTTGAACTGTGGTGTTGGAGAAGACTCTTGAGAGTCCCTTGGACTTCAGGGAGATCCAACCAGTCTATCCTAAAGGAAATCAGTCCTGGGTGTTCATTGGAAGGACTAATGCTGAAGGTAAACTCCAATATTTTGGTCACCTCATGCAAAGAGTTGACTTATTGGAAAAGACTCTGATGCTGGGAGGGATTGGGGGCAGGAGAAGATGGGGACAACAGAGGATGAGATCGCTGGATGGCATCACCAACTTGATAGACATGATTTTGGTGAACTATGGGATTTGGTGGTGGACAGGGAGGCCTGCTGCAATTCATGGGATTGCAAGGAGTTGGACATGACTGAGTGACTGAACTGAACTGAACTGAACTGAACTGAAGGTGACTTGAAAGCAAAAAAAAAACTATTGGCAAATTAGACATTTCATTTCATTGAGCACTGTCTGGTTGAAGAAGTTGAAAGAGACCTATGGCCATAATGAGTTCAGATATCAAGGTTGAAGACTTGTGTACTATGGTTGACAACTCATGTTTAGGAATATTTTGAAGTAGAAGAAAAAAAAAAATCTGTCTACCCCATCTGTTAATACAAATTTAGAAACTGAAAAGGTCAGCTGTGTTTGAGAGAAGCTCTGGAGGAGGAATGAAAGTTCCCTGTGAAACATAATCTGTAAGGGAAAGGAAGAAGACAGTGTGCTCTAACACATGAAATGATGCAAAGGCTTTGAAAAAAATACAAGAAAAGAAATAGGCAAGAGGCATAGGCAATGTTCAATGTCAAATTTAGGTATGCTGGGCCATAGATTATTTGTGACAATGCTGACAGAATAAACAGAAATTTAAATAAATGTGAAAAAAAATGTAAATAATGTATCAAGATAATATGAGGTTGGGGCAATAAAATGGCAGGACAGAATAAGAACTGTATTCTTGTAAGATATAACTAATGAAAAGTGAAGCTGATTTGCATATTATCAATCTTAAAAATAAACATTCTATGCATGTGTGCATGTTAAGTCACTTCAGTTGTGTCCAATTCTTTGTGACCCTATAGACTGTAGTCTGCCAGGCTTCTCTGTCCATGGGATTCTTCAGGCAAGAATACTGGGGTGGGTTGTCATGCCCTTCTCCAGGGGATCATCCCAACTCAGGGTTCAACCCATGCATCTCCTGCAGCTCCTACGTTGCAGGTGGATTCTTTACTGCTGAGCCACTGGGGAAGACCTCAAACATTTTATAATGGTATGCAGAAACAAATGGAGTCTTCAGAAGTAGTGGCCAAGATTCAAATATACTTGTAAGCAATGCTTTTCTATGCTTGTGGTTAAATAAATCTAGTCTGAGAGCCAGGAGGATCTATGACTACAACATAGCTGTGATGTTTTGGAATTAAATGCCAGTGATAAATATATACGGATTGACTATGTACCCTGAAAGGAGTTTGCAGCATCACAAACACTACACACTTTATGCTTTATGAATGCATACTTCTCTCAATTTCTTTTAAAGACTTTTCACTCAGAGTTCAATAGTTATCATTCAGTTCAGTTAAGTTTAGTCACTCAGTCACGTCCGACTCTGCAACCCCATGAATAGCGGCACGCCAGGCCTCTCTGTCCATCACCAACTCCAGGAATTTACTCAGACTCACGTCCATTGACTCCGTGATGTCATCCAGCCATCTCATCCTCTGCCATCCCCTTCTCTTCCTGCCCCCAATCCCTCCCAGCATCAGAGTCTTTTCCAATGAGTCAATTCTTCACATGAGGTGGCCAAGTAAGCATAATTCCTTCCAAAGAAATTCCAGGGCTGATATTCTTCGGAATGGACTGGTTGGATCTCCTTGCAGTCCAAGGGACTCTCGAGTCTTCTCCAACACCATAGTTCAAAAGCATCAATTCTTTGGTGCTCAGCCTTCTTCACAGTCCAACTGTCACATCCATACATGACCACTGGAAAAACCATAGCCTTGACTAGATGGACCTTAGTCAGCAAAGTAATGTCTTTACTTTTAAATATGCTATCTAGCTTGGTCATAACTTTCCTTCCAAGGAGTGTCTTTTAATTTCATGGCTGCAATCACCATCTACAGTGATTTTGGAGCCCAAAAGAATAAAGACTGACACTGTTTCCACTGTTTCCCCATCTATTTCCCATGAAGTGATGGGACTGGATGCCATGATCTTCATTTTCTGAATGTTGAGCTTTAAGCCAACTTTTTCACTCTCCTCTTTCACTTTCACCAAGAGGCTTTTAGTTCCTCTTCACTTTCTGCCATAAGGGTGGTGTCATCTGCATATCTGAGGTTCTTGATATTTCTCCCAGCAATCTTGATTCCAGCTTGTGCTTGTTCCAGCCCAACGTTTCTCATGATGTACTCTACATAGAAGTTAAATAAGCAGGGTGACAATATACAGCCTTGATGGACTCCTTTTCCTATTTGGAACCAGTCTGTTGTTCCATGTCCATTTCTCACTGTTGCTTCCTGATCTGCATATAGGTTTCTCAAGAGGCAGGTCAGGTAGTGTGGTATTTCTATCTCTTTCAGAATTTTCCACAGTTTATTGTGATCCACACAGTCAATGACTTTGGCATAGTCAATAAAGCAGAAATAGACGCTTTTCTGGAACTCTCTTGCTTTTTCCATGATCCAGCGGATGTTGGCAATTTGATCTCTGGTTCCTCTGCCTTTTCTGAAACCAGCTCGAACATCAGGAAGTTCACAGTTCACGTATTGCTGAAGCCTGGCTTGGAGAATTTTGAGCATTACTTTACTAGAGTGTGAGATGAGTCAGGGACTAATGTGAAACAAACAACTGAATTGGGGAATAAAAATAGAAAAGAAAAATTTAAAGTTAGTATACTTGAGTTCTTGAAAATCTTGATTTCATTCTTTTAACAATAATCAGTGTGGAGCCAAGTGGGAAGTTTCCTGGCATTCCAGTGGTTAGGACTCTGTGCTTTCACTGCTGGGTTCAATCTCTCATTGGGAACTTAGATCCCACAAGTCACAGCCAAAAAAAAAAAAAAAAAAAGAATATTTTATTTCCGGTTGCATATGCAACAATTCTTGAAGGTGGATGAACAGAAACAGTCAGTTAAAAATATCAGTATGTTTATGTTTTTAATATAAGAAATTTATAAATTTAATAACATGCAATAGAGGTGAAATGATCACTTTAAAAAAATTATTCAATCAATAAACATGGTAATTTTCATAAATGGCAATATGGAATCCAGAATGGGGCAAGGATGGCTTGTTTCAGAGCTTTTGGGAGGAAGAAGAAATGCCTTTGATTAAGATACACTTAAAAAGTCAGTTTGGTTATAGATTTGATTAGTTTTCTTCCTGTGAATAACCAGGAACTGAATAACTGTCACACATTCTCTCTTCTCAGTCCCCTTCAGTCATAATGTGCACAGGGAATAATTTTTTTTTTTTATCAAATCAATTTGCCCAGATGTCCTGGGCATATTGCTATTGAATCTTTTTAATTTACTATTAAAAATTGAAGGCATTATTCTCCCTCTATTTATCATCACCCTGAAGCTCTCTTTTTATAATCTACCTATTTGAATTCAAATATATGCCTTTCATTCATTTAGTAAATATTTAATAAGCAACTACTCTTGGTAAGACACTTGTTTAAGCAAAATAAAGAGGCGGTGGCAAGTATGTATGTTCATACATTATTTAGTTCAGATTTATTTACTTAAAACAGTCTCTCACAAGTTATTGAGTAGTTTTTCCAGTGCATTTTATTCAGAATTTATTCAGCATACTTAGTTTCATGAAGAAGATATCAAAGTATGATTTAATGGATTCATGAATCTCTAAATATAGTTTCATGTTGTATTGTTTGTTTCACATTGCTGATTTTCTATGTGGATACTGGCTACAAAGACTTAAAAATTATCCATACAAGGAAATATCTCTCCCTTATAAATCATCACTATGTTTTTTTCAGGGAATGCTTTCCTATGACCGTTGCCTTCCCTGAGAATCTCATGACCATTTGCTAACAGCATTTTTTTCTAGTTTTAAATGTGTGAAATCTGGGGACATTCTTTATGGACAGGGCATCTATTCACTTCTTTAAGAAGGCTAAACAAAGAACATTCAAGACAGTTAATAGAGGGAAAATGTCCATGTGGGCAAAGTGGTTGGATCACATAATCTTGTTACCCAAAGAATTCCTTCTTTCTGGAAAACTCTTATTCATCTCACTGTTGTAAGAATATCCACTAGTTCTCTTACCACATGAAACATTCCAGATCATCCAAAGTTACAATGAGAGATAAGAACCTAAGATTGAGGTTTCCCTGTATTACCAATGCTTGAAAATCAATGCTCAGTTTTATTAATGAGCCAGGGAATTTACTCACATGATTCCTTTTTAATTAGAAGCCAAATACCAAGACTCAGGCAGCAGTAGAATGATCCAAATTGAGAGGGTAGAATAAGAAATCATCTAAAGGAAGCTCTGTCCTTTGGATTGACAGGCTTTTTAATTTTAGCACTTCTAGTTGGTATGTTGTGGTATCTTTGTGGTTTTAATTTACAATTTCCTGATCTGATGACTAATGATGTTGAGCATCTCTGCTCATGAGGGCTTCCCTGGTGGCTCAGAGGTTAAGGTGTCTGCCTCCAATGCGGGAGACCTTAGTTCAGTCCCTGGGTTGTGAAGATCCCCTGGAGAAGGAAATGGCAACCCACTACAGTATTCTTGCCTGGAAAATCCCATGGACTGAGGAGCCTGGTGGGCTGCAGTCCATGGGGCCACAAGAGTTGGACACGAATGAGTGACTTTACCTACCTATCTCTGCACATGATTATGGGCTATTTGTATGTCTTCTTTTGTGAAGCATCTGTTCGTTCTGCCAATTTTTAATTGGGTCATTTATATTTTATTTTGGATTGTAAAATATTTATATATTTTAGATAAAAGTTCTGATGTATGCATTGAGAGTATATTCTTCAAATATGTTATCTCTTCATTTTTCTGTCTTGAAAAAGCAGAAATTTTAATTTTAGTGAAGACCAATTTGTGAGTCACAAGACCATACTGATTTTTTCCCCTACATGTTTTTTTCTGAAATTTTTACACTTATAATCCCATTTCAAAAGCTTCAAAGGTGGAAAAAAATATTCCTATCAACAGCTTGTCTCTTATACTTAGTTTTCAATTATGCAGCCTGTTAATTTTTTCTTTTAAAATTTTTATAGTTACTTGTAAGACAACTAGAAGTACTTTTATGACATGTTAGCTATTTGCCACTCTAAATGAAAACATCTGATGCATTTTAAGGAGTTTCATTTATTTTAAGAATTATCCTGGCTTTGATTAGGTTGTGATAATTTTCGACTGTAGAAATAATCCATTTCATCACTGTCAGATTTAGTGATATAATTTTGCATTAAATATGTTATATTCCGATTCCAAAAAAAGGCAATGCCAAAGAATGCTCAAACTACAGTGCAATTGCACTCATCTCACATGCTAGTAAAGGAATGCTCAAAATTCTCCAAGCCAGGCTTCAGCAATACATGAACTGTGAACTTCCTGATGTTCGAGCTGGTTTCAGAAAAGGCAGAGGAACCAGAGATCAAATTGCCAACATCCGCTGGATCATGGAAAAAGCAAGAGAGCTTCAGAAAAACATCTATTTCTGCTTTATTGACTATGCCAAAGCCATTGACTGTGTGGATCACAATAAACTGTGGAAAATTCTGAAAGAGATGGAAATACCAGACCACCTAACCTGCCTCTTGAGAAACCTATATGCAGATCAGGAAGCAACAGTGAGAAATGGACATGGGACACCAGACTGGTTCCAAATAGGAAAAGGAGTCCATCAAGGCTGTATATTGT
>SJYC01033308.1:0-30801 GCA_006408675.1 Madoqua kirkii | reverse complement strand
ATGATCTTTGTTTTCTGAATGTTGACCTAAGGTTGGTCTTATTTTCGTTTAGAAAATTTGTATAAATATTGATCCAGGGACATAAGATATATGTCAATCGTCTTGAACTCATTGGATAAAAGACACAAATAGGAAATATAAGACATAGTTCTCAGGACATGCCAGAGGAGATGAAGAGCAGCAGATGCTGAAAGGTGGTACTTTCTAAGTGGGAAACTTTTGCCAGTTTCCAGTCAAACACAGACAACTCTATGATAGTCTTCTGCCCAAGTGCTTAGCCAACAGTTTCCTTCACAGATGCACAAATAACAAGCTTTATTTGGGCCTCAAAATCAGATTTTTTGCTTCAGCACAATTCCCATAATAGTGAATTGCCCTTCAGCAGCTGTATGCAACACAAGATACCAGGAAATATCCAGTGGCAGGATCAGTGCCATTTGTTTCAACAATAAAATAACTTATTTTAAGTGGTCTAAACAGAATGTTTGGTGGCTTAATAGGACTTTTGACCCTTTTCCATGGAAAATCTCTTTAGTGAAAACACAAGGTAAATTTTAGACTATTTTCTGGATAAGCAAATGCACAAGAGGCTAGAAGCACACACACACACACACAAAGCTAGAATATAAAGATCAAATTAGAAAATGGGCAAAGACATAAACAGACACTTCACTGAAGAGGATATACAGATGGCAAATAAGGGCATGAAAAAAACATATTTCACATTAGTAGCCATTAGGGAAATGCAAATTACAACCACGGTAAGACATCACTACACAACTATTAAAATGGCTAAAATTAAAAATACCAAATGCTTGCAAGGACGCTGAGAAACTGGATTCTTCATGCATTACTGGTAGGAAGATAAAATGGTATAGCCACTCTGGAAAAAAAGTATGACTGTTTCTTATAAAACTAAACACATGTTTACCATAAGACCCAGAAACTGTACTACTAGAGGTTCATTACAGAGAAATCAAAACTTATGTTCACATAAAAATCTATACATGAATATCTGTGGCAGCTTTATTCCAGATAGCCAAAACCTGAAAACAACCCAAAGGTCTTTCTGTAGGTGAATGGGTAAATAAACCATGGTACATCTGTACCGTGGAATATCACTTGGCAGCAAAAAGGAACTTGGAACAAGTTATACACAGATCTCAAGGAAATTATGCAAATGTTAAAGTCCACATCAAACGGCTATATACTATATGATTCCATTTATATAACATTCTTAAATAAAAAATTATAGAAATGAGGAACATATTAGTAGTTGCCAGAGACCAAGGAGCAGGAGAGAGAAGGAAGTGGCCAGGATAATAAATGGTAACTGAGGGATTTCCCTGGTGGTGCAGTGGTAAAGATTCTGTCTTGCAATGCAAGGGACTCCAGTTCAATCCCTGGTCAGAGAACTAAGATCCCAAATGCCTAGGAGCAACTAAGCCCCTGTGTTACAACTACAGAGTCCCTGCATCACACTGAAAGATCCCTCATGGCACAACTGAGACCTGATGCAGCCGAATTAATTAGTTAAGTAACTGGGGTAAACTTGTATATCTTGACTGTGGTCAAGATCACACAAATCTACACATGGGATGTTGTTGTTGTTTTCGCTCAGTCGTGTCCGAGTCTTTGTGACCCCATGGACTGTAGCTCCCCAGGTTCCTCCATCCATGGGGTTTCCCAGGAAGAATACTGGAGTGGGTTGCCATTTCCTTCTCCAGGGTTCTTCCCAACCCCGGGATCAAACACGCATGTTCTGCATTGATTGGCAGCCAAGTTCTTTACCACTGAGCCACCAAGGAAGCCCTAACATGAGATAAAGCAGTATAAAACTAAGTACATACACAGATAAGTAACTGTGTGTAAAACCGGTGAAATCTGAACATGGCTAGTGGAGAGCCTCAGTGTGTTACCACGAGGACACTGAATGAAAAGTGCACAGGAGCTCTGTGTGATTTCTTACAATTGCTGATGAATCTAAAATTATCTCATAACAAAAAGCTTTAAAATTGTTAACGTTAGAATACCTGTAGGCTATTGATTGATATAGGCTTGAGGTTTTAGGTAGATGAACTGCTCCTCTGAAAGGGGATCACCTTAGGGCAGTGTGGCAGATGAGTACAAAGCTGGAGTATTAGGTACCAAGGCAATGGATAACAGACCTGGACATCATTCCCACTTTTTCCTTTTCTTCATCTTCTTCCACAGTTAAGTCATCAAGCCCTGCTTCTTACGCATGCCTTAAATCTTATCTCCTCCTTTGCTTCCAATACCATCATCTTGGCCATCAACCCTCCTTAAATGGACTGTTCTAATAACTCTTGAGTACCCTTTGCTCTTCCCTGAAGTTCATTTTGTTACCAAAAGTGCCACCAGCTAGGCGCATTTCTTTTTCTGTGGAAAATTTTTACACAGAATTTATTTTAATATTTTTTATTTTTTATTTCATTAAATTTTTTATTTTATATTGGAGTAAAACCAGTTAACAATGTTGTGCTAGTTTCAGATGGACAGCAAGAGGACTCAGCCTTACACAGACATATATCCATTCTCCTCCAAATTCCCTTCCCATCCAGGCTGCCACATAACATTGAGCAGAGTTCCCTGTGTTAATAAGAGAGTTACATTTTCATTGTGTGCTGGGTCTAGCTAGGCGCATTTCTTTTTCTGTGGAAAATTTTTACACAGAATTTATTTTAATATTTTTTATTTTTTATTTCATTAAATTTTTTATTTTATATTGGAGTAAAACCAGTTAACAATGTTGTGCTAGTTTCAGATGGACAGCAAGAGGACTCAGCCTTACACAGACATATATCCATTCTCCTCCAAATTCCCTTCCCATCCAGGCTGCCACATAACATTGAGCAGAGTTCCCTGTGTTAATAAGAGAGCTTACATTTTCATTGTGTGCTGGGTCTTGCATTTTATCCCGAGAACATTCCCTTCACTCTAATATCTCCATCTCCCTTAGGGTAAACAGCTGCTGCTGCTGCTAAGTCACTTCAGTTGTGTCTGACTCTGTGCGACCCCATAGACGGCCTCCCACCAGGCTCCCCCATATCTGGGATTCTCCAGGCAAGAACACTGGAGTGGGTTGCCATTTCCTTCTCCAATGCATGAAAGTGAAAAGTGAAAGTGAAGTTGCGCTTAGTCACGTCTGACTCTTCGTGACTCCATGGACTGCAGCCTACCAGGCTCCTCCATCCATAGGATTTTCCAGGCAAGAGTACTGGAGTGGGGTGCCATTGCAAAATATAAATCTGTAAAAGCTTTGGCCTCACAAGGAAGGAAACCTGACCGCCCCCATCACCATCCCTCCCTATCCCTCTCCTGCATCCTTCCTGTGTGCCTTTGCTCATGCTGATCCCTGATGAGAAACTCCAGTCTCTTCCCTAATGCCAGCCTACCTACGTGAATCCTGCTTGTACCCGCAGGGCCCGGTTAAACAGTTAAATGCCCTCTGTGATGTCTCATGACTTCCCAGGGGATGAGCACTCTGAATTCCTACTTCACTCTCACGCATTGGGCTATTTTATTACCTTCTGTTTCCATTTATCTGTTGTACATTTGTTTCTTTTCATTCTAAGGAGATTTTCAACCCCTTGAGGGAAGTGCCTGGGTCTTAAAATTCTGAATTCCATACATTTCAAGCCAGGCAGAGGCTCTCACACAGCCAGGCTACAGTAAATCTGTTGTGAGGATGCACACAGAGGCGAGGCATGTGGAACAGGCAATCTGGGCTGAGCAACCATCTCTGCAAAGGCAGGGAGGTGGGAAGGGGAATAAAGAACCCAAGGAGGGTGCTAGGAAGGGTGTGTGGAAGCTTAAGGAGGTGACTTCTTGACATGAGCTGGGACTTCTGGGAGAGAAATGGCAGCCTTACAGAAAAGTCACATTTCACCATATCTAACAACCATGTCAGAAAGGCTCTTGAATCCTCAGCACAATTTTGCATTCCACCACAGTCGCCCCAAGTGCTGTTTTCCTACACAGATCTCCCTAATTGTATCTCACTGCTCATTTGAAACGTGATTTGCAAATCCAGCCCACTGCTTCAGAGCCCAAGCCTGCCACCCATTCAGACGCTCTGCCCCTTCCTTGCCCAAGTCTGCCGCAGGACCTGTCTATCCAAAAAAGCCTTTGTGCCACTCTTTTACAATCATATTTTGGGTAAAATGTTCAGTTTCCTCTTTGTGATTCCAGTCAGACAGAGAAGATCTGAGCTCAGTGTGCAAGAAAGGGCTGAAGATCTGTAATTTTCCTTAAAATGGTTCTTGGCCAGAGCCCTGGTCTAATTTGTATGATGCATTGCTCGACAATGTTACGAAACACCATGCTGGCCTGCAAGGCTAATTTATGGAAATTACAAACATACATGGATTGGATTCCTTTTTTATGTTATAAAATGGTTTGACTGTTTGAATTTTTGTTGGCTTTTGAGTCTCCCAGGGATGAGTGAGCCCAGAACTTCCTAACGCTCTCCCTGTACATCAGAATCTTGCTGATCTGATGGTGGTCTGTGAGTCCAAAGGCAGAAAAGCTTTTGAAAATGCCTCCCGCATTCTCTTCGGTGTTGCATTTCAAAGTCTCTTTGAGATGATTTTATTTTTGTGAGACCTTCAGAATACTGTTTGTGAGCTGGCTGTTTTGTTCACCTTGCTTGATATTTCACTAACATCTCAACAGACAGAACTTCAGTCAAAAGAACTTTAGCTCATACATCAACGAAATCCTTAATGAAAGTACATTAAGAATTTGAGTTAAGGATGGTCTGACTTAAATCATTAGGGACACATTTACACTGTAAAAAAAAAATTAATTGAAAGGATTTTCCTTTTCCCAAAAATATGTGCAGTCATCTGATCCTGAGTATATTCAACACCATCAAATCCAAGGTTATCCTTGTATGTGTGTGTTTTCAGTCTCTCAATTGTGTCCCATTGTTTGCGACCCCATGGGCTGGAGCCTGCCAGGCACCTCTGTCTATGGAATTTCCGGGCAAAGATACTGGAGCGGGTTGCCCTCACCCTCCTCCAGGGGATCTTCCCGAATCAGGGATTGAACTTGTATCTCCTGCATTTCCTGCATTAGCCGGTGGATTCTTTACCACCAAGCCCCCTGAGAATTCCAAAGTTTATCCTTGTGTGTGTGTGAAGTCGCTCAATCGTGTCTGACTATTTGCGACCCCATGAACTGTAGCCTCCCAGGCTCCTCCCTCCATGGGATTTTCCAGGCAAGAGTGCTGGAGTGGGTTGACATTTCCTTCTCCAGGGGCTCTTCTCGACCCAGGGATCGAACCTGGGTCTCCCTCATTCCGAGCAGATGCTTTAACCTCTGAGCCACCAGGGAAGTCTTATAGTGTAGCAAATAGCTGCTGATTTGTCTGTTTAGCTCTGATGATGAATTCCATTTTTTCTAACAAGTACAATATAAACTACCAAGGATTTGTCTATTAGGAACTAAGAATGTTGCAGTGGGGTTTTCTCAATTTAATACGTAATTGCTCTTTGAGATATTGTTTAAATGGGTCTTTGATATTCCCTTTATCCCAAGAAAGAAGCTTATCATCAGTTTTTATCTAAATGAAGAAGGTTACTAAATAATAAAAATAGAATTTTTACCTCTTTAATCCTTCCTTCAATCGTATGGACAAAAACAAGAGCAAAACTGTTTCTTAAAGTCATAAATTACTCTCTTATCCTCTTAAAAACTTCAGTCAATCTCTTTCCGAGAATCTGCCTACAGTTAAGGTGTGGGATATCTTTTTATTCATCCATTCTTACAACAGACATTTTCCCTAAGAATTCTCATTTCTCCATTCCAGTTTGACTTTGCAAGCAAGCCTGCTATTTATTTCTGCAACTGATCAATGCTTCTCAGTTTAATCCTCAAATAATTATATTCAAACACCCAAAGAGCACAAGTGTGGCAGCCTAACTCCTTAACTCAAATTCTAAATCACTAGTTATTCATGTTAATGGTTATAATGAGTTTTTCAAGCATATATTACCATGATTTAACATGCCAGAAAAGGAATTTAGTGTTTCTTTCCCTTGCTAAATTTCAAAAATATCTAGGATTAAAATCATACCAAACCCTTTTTGGTTGACCCGTGGGCATCACAGGGCAGCTGTCATCCCTTTCCACACATTTTTACCTCCTTTGGTGACCAAGTCCAAGCTCATACCGCTAGCCACACAACAGGTTGATGAGTTAGCTGAGAGATGAGGTGTTGGGACAAGAAATAGTGACTTTATTCAGAAAGAGAGCATATTAAGAAGATGGTTGCCTAGTGTCCCAAAGAACCATCTTACCCAAGTTAGAACTCAGGCTTCATTTATACTAAAAGGGGAGAGGATGTGGCTGGTTGTTGCAAACATCTTGTTGTCTGAATCCTTTGTTCTTGCAGCTGTTCACATAGGTCTGGTCACAGTGTTCCTGCTAACCTCCAGCAAGACAAAGGATATTCTCTATTCTGCAGTAAGCAACATTCTTTTACAAAGTGGGCAGGGCCAGCATGACTAAGCTCAGGCAACAGAGCACACGGTTAGAGCTAAAGGAATAGATCTAATATGAAGCCAGGTTTGTTCTCTGTTCGACTTTCTCCTTCAGTAAGTTGAGAGGGAACGGCAACAGAGGAACAAATGAACTTCACCTTTGCCATTTTTTTCACATGTCATTCACACACAATAAACATGATGGTCATTTTCTGAGAGGAAAATTTGTGACACCGTAGGTGACCTCCATGTTCTCTCTCTCTCTTTCTCTCTCTCTCTCTCTTACACACACACACACAGACTCACACACACACAGACTCACACACACACAGACTCACACACACAGGCACTATTACTGCTCCCTAATCTCAAACCCTTGGGAAAATGCTGCAGCTGTTTGCACTGGAAAACTGGGCATAACTGTGAATTTACTCTGCATCAAGTCAACTCGTTCAGACAATGACAGCCTGCAAGTTAGGGCTTCATGTTTGGCTCTATACTCCTCCCCTACTGAAGGCAAATGCCAGGGCTGTTACCCAGCTCTGTACCGGCCCCCACTGTTTCTCCCACTTTCCCTGCTTCATCCAGGTCACTGTCAAATCAAGCCGTCAGGATGGAGAAGAAAAACATAGACACTGGTGGGTGGGCTCAGACCAGCAGGAGAGTGGCAGGGAGAGAGAACAGGTCTCCATTCCAGAAGGACTCCACACCTTGACACTGCTCTCTCCTTTGTCTTCTGTTTCCAGCCACACACAGCCTGCTGGGGCCAAACTCCTGATTTTCTTCAACCTCTCTTACTCAAGCCTTCCTCTCCCTGCCATCTATCCTCACCTACTGCTCCAGGAATCCCTGTCACTTTCTTCCCAGAAGAAAGCCTGGAATATTCTATTGAAGTCTACCCTGTAGATTCACCCCAGTTCAGCATCCTCTCCTGAACTGTTGGTCTGCAGGGTAGTAACTATACCTGTGACTCTGGAAAGAATCTCATCAAGTGGCCCATCAACTCTCAGTTGTAAACAATAGCAGTGGAAGGTTTGATGGTCCATGGATGGGCATTTGTAAGGATCATCTCACCGTGATGCTTTATCTCAATTATCTGGCCTCATGGATGTTCCCTGCTGTCTTACTATAGCCCAACACTGGACGTAATTCACAAACACAATCTTCTTGATACTGATTCTTCCATCAAAGGCTGCCTGGGTCTTAATAAGATCAGGCTTTCCTTTTCACTTAGGTTGTCTTCCAAAACTAAGCCAAACACGACAAATGCACTTTCTACTCCTTCAAAGGTAGCTGTTCTGGACTTCCCTGGTGGGGCAGTGGATAAGAATCTGCCTGCCAATGCAGGGGACATGGATTCCACCTCTGGTCTGGGAAGATTCTATAGCAGCTAAGCCCGTGTGCCACAACTAGTGAGTCTGAGTGGCTGCAATGACTGAAGCCCAAGCAGTTAGAGCTGGTGTTCCATCCACAATAAGAGAAGCCACTGCAAAGAGACGCTTGTGCAGCACAATGTAGAGTAGTCCCCACTTGCCACAACTAGAGAAGAGCAATGAAGATCAAGGGCAGCCAAAATTAAATAAGTAAATGAATGAAAGTATCTGCCCTGCCCACTGCCTGATCACCAATGACACCATGGGACGTTCTCTCCATCCCATCAGAACATCTTCAGGATGTTCCTTCAGCTGTCTCCAAGTCATTCCAGAAAGCATTCTGCCATCGCTGTAATAGAGGTCTGCTTTGGTATTCAATAGCACAAAGACTTCTCTTCCCTTCCTGCCAACTTGAGGCAAAGGACAAGAAAATTCAGTAAGTGCCAAGACTAAATGAATCAGCCCCTCAAAGCCAAGAGAAGATTATGGAGGAAAAACCAGGCCAAGAACACCCAGTGCAAAACAATGGTCATTTTAAGTGTAAATTTCATGGTCTTTATGTCCCAGAAGAAACAAACAAATTAGTCAAGATCTTAGCCTCAAAGAAATCAGTTTGGAATTCAGAAAGAAAGTGTGACAAATAAATGTAAGGATTTTACGAGAAACTGGCATTTTTATCCAAAGCACAAGTCTTGTATTTCATCAAACTTCTCCTCAGGAGATCATAAAATGCTGTATTATGAATGCATTGGAAACTTGATAAACTATTGTTTTTGGCTTGTTTGCAAGAAAGCAATAAAGTGGCCTTTTCTTGGCTGTTACTAGATTGTTGTCATTATCCACGACATCACATGAACCTATGTTATCTTTAATTTTGTTTTTGCAAACTTAACAGTCACAAGAAAATCTCCTCTTTCCTTCTTGGTGAGTTTCTTTATTTTCAGTGTTTGTTCTGATCTCAGCTCGGAGGGAAAAGAAGTGGAGAAACTCGTAGAAGATCTAGGTTGGCAGATAGAGGCATGATAAAGCCCTGGTGAATCTATACACATTTTGGTTAAGTATCTTAAGCACCATTGTCATTCACCATTGGTCCCAATATAATGCTAGTCATGAAAGAATTTCAAAATGTCAGACAGTTTAGTGGATATTTCCCTCCCTCTGGTTGCCCAGCGCTGCAGGGCAGCCAGGCTTTGTAGGCTGAGTTATTTATCTGACTGATGGGTGAGCACTGGTCTGTCCTATGGAGAGAAAGCTTTGGGCAAGTGTCTAAATTTATCCTCATGAAGATGGAAACTTAGATTATGAGGCAACCTTCCAGTGTCAGATGTTGACCTTGGAGTCCCCAGCCAGCCTCTCCAGAGACTTGATTTATTTACTGCTCAAGGGATGTCATTCACAGAACAAGATGGAGGATCATGAGGGCAGCTAAAAGAAAAGCATAATTATTAAAAACACTTCGAGGACTTCCCTGGTGGTTCAATGAATAACAATCTGCCTGCCAATGCAAGGGACACAGGTTCAATCCCTGGTTCGAGAAGAGCCCACACATGGAGGAGCAACTAAGCCCCCGTGCCCATGCAGAGAAACTACTGAGCCCACGCACTGGAGCCAGGACACAGCAACTACTGAAGCCTGTGAGCACCGTGCTCCACGGGAAGGAAAGCCACCCAAAGGAGAAGCCGTGTGCCGCAGCCAGGGAGTCGCTCCCGGCCCCCACCCCTAGAGAAAGCCCGCTCACAGCAACGAAGACCTAGAGCAACCAAAATGTAACATGAATAAATAAAAACATTTCAAGAGCTCGAATCCCTTGCAAGACTGGAATGTGAAGCAAGCAAAAGGAGAAAGCTTCAAGCTTTCTCAGTTTGTCTGTCAAAGACATCCCAATCTAGAAGAACCCTGGAACACTTAACAAGTTAAGGCGAAAAACAGGCAGAGTCTGTAATGTTTCCCATCAAGGAAGGAGAGGGGGATAAAATGTGGTCAAACTCTAATAGTATATAGAGAGTGACCTGCGAGCTCCAGACTTTCCATGTCAAAGAGATGTGCTCCCCACAACCCATCATCCCTCTGTCTGTAGGAAACCTCTTTCTTTCAAAAGCTTGTTTCATTGAAATGTTAAAGCATCTACAAAGAACTGACCAACCAACATATAGTGAGAAAGGCCACTGTGAACAAGACCCCAGTCCTTCAGGTCTGGGAGGATGCTCTGGGAAGGAACGGGAGGAACCTGGTAAGAGATCCTAGTACTGGGGGAGACAGGAGAGCTTTCCAGAAATCACCCAGTTGGCTCTAACGAATAAGGAGGGATTTTTCAGTGTTTGTTCTGATCTCAGCTCGGAGGGAAAAGAAGTGGAGAAACTCGTAGAAGATCTAGGTTGGCAGATAGAGGCATGATAAAGCCCTGGTGAATCTATACACATTTTGGTTAAGTATCTTAAGCACCATTGTCATTCACCATTGGTCCCAATATAATGCTAGTCATGAAAGAATTTCAAAATGTCAGACAGTTTAGTGGATATTTCCCTCCCTCTGGTTGCCCAGCGCTGCAGGGCAGCCAGGCTTTGTAGGCTGAGTTATTTATCTGACTGATGGGTGAGCACTGGTCTGTCCTATGGAGAGAAAGCTTTGGGCAAGTGTCTAAATTTATCCTCATGAAGATGGAAACTTAGATTATGAGGCAACCTTCCAGTGTCAGATGTTGACCTTGGAGTCCCCAAGCCAGCCTCTCCAGAGACTTGATTTATTTACTGCTCAAGGGATGTCATTCACAGAACAAGATGGAGGATCATGAGGGCAGCTAAAAGAAAAGCATAATTATTAAAAACACTTCGAGGACTTCCCTGGTGGTTCAATGAATAACAATCTGCCTGCCAATGCAAGGGACACAGGTTCAATCCCTGGTTCGAGAAGAGCCCACACATGGAGGAGCAACTAAGCCCCCGTGCCCATGCAGAGAAACTACTGAGCCCACGCACTGGAGCCAGGACACAGCAACTACTGAAGCCTGTGAGCACCGTGCTCCACGGGAAGGAAAGCCACCCAAAGGAGAAGCCGTGTGCCGCAGCCAGGGAGTCGCTCCCGGCCCCCACCCCTAGAGAAAGCCCGCTCACAGCAACGAAGACCTAGAGCAACCAAAATGTAACATGAATAAATAAAAACATTTCAAGAGCTCGAATCCCTTGCAAGACTGGAATGTGAAGCAAGCAAAAGGAGAAAGCTTCAAGCTTTCTCAGTTTGTCTGTCAAAGACATCCCAATCTAGAAGAACCCTGGAACACTTAACAAGTTAAGGCGAAAAACAGGCAGAGTCTGTAATGTTTCCCATCAAGGAAGGAGAGGGGGATAAAATGTGGTCAAACTCTAATAGTATATAGAGAGTGACCTGCGAGCTCCAGACTTTCCATGTCAAAGAGATGTGCTCCCCACAACCCATCATCCCTCTGTCTGTAGGAAACCTCTTTCTTTCAAAAGCTTGTTTCATTGAAATGTTAAAGCATCTACAAAGAACTGACCAACCAACATATAGTGAGAAAGGCCACTGTGAACAAGACCCCAGTCCTTCAGGTCTGGGAGGATGCTCTGGGAAGGAACGGGAGGAACCTGGTAAGAGATCCTAGTACTGGGGGAGACAGGAGAGCTTTCCAGAAATCACCCAGTTGGCTCTAACGAATAAGGAGGGACTAAGATTTGTCCAGGATCAAGGTCACCAGTGGGACCCACGTCTACTGACTTTCTCCATTACATAGCACTAACTCGCCAGGCCTCAGATTTCCAAGGAATAATGCTGCTACTGTAATGAGGCTAATGGAATTAGCTAACTCATAACCCAATTTCTCCTTTCTCAGTGAGACCAGGAAGGGAAATATGAGGTCTGGATGTGACAGCAAGATATGGCAGCTCAGAGGAGATCACGGGCAGGCAGGGGCTTGCACTGATATTATCAGGGAGGAGACTCCTGTCCAGAGTCTGGGACATGTGCAACAGTCAGCAGGAAGTGCTTCTTTTGACCCCAGTCCTTCTGCAATACAGATAGACAGGATGCCCATCTCCCTGTTCCTCCCAGGTGTGCAAGGATAACCACAGAGGTGTACAGCAGCCAGTGAGACCAGCCTGTTCAGAACTGGTCCTGAGGGACTTCCCTGGTGGTCTGATGGCTAAGACTCCAATTAGGGCTGGGCGTGGAGGGGTTCAGTTTCATCCCTGGTCAGGGAGCTAAGATCCCATATGCCTCATGGCCCCAAAGAAACCAAAACATAAAACAGAAACAATATTGTAACAAATTTTAAAAAAAGAAAACTTTTAATATGGTTCACATAAAAAAAAAAAAGTGGTGCTGAGGATAGATTATTTACTCCTGCCAGGTCAAAAGGTTTTCCTCTCCCAGGTGTATGGGGTCACATAAAAGATTACCTTAGAGATAGTCGGGGTTTCACAGGTCCTGATAAATGCTGCCAACAGTAGATACTCAGCATGGGCTTCTCTGAATGAGGATTTGACAGATCTAGCCGGCTTCACCTGAATATCCAATTAAATGAGTTTTCATTATTGAGAAGAATGTATGTGTATATTTAGCTGGGTAACAAAGCTAATTAGAGCTGCTTTTCACCCTAAAAGGGGGAAATTTACTATCAGTAAATTACCAGCCACCCTGTGGCACTAGTGGTGAGGAAAGCTGCAGGCTTCAGTGAGAAACTGGGAATTAACAGAACTCTCCACTTGGCAAGCTTGCCCGGCTCCACAGACTGCTCTCTCCACATTCTGACTCCTCTGCCTAACCGTCCAGGCTGGGTAGGAGCAGCCACCCCAAAGTTCCCAAATCCACAGGTCACAGCACAGCTAAAAGCAGACTCTGACTGGCAGGTGCCCAGCCTAAAGCTGAATACCTACAACAAAGAATCGGGCCATCAGAACTAGACCCCGGATCCTTGCCTGGACTGATGGCTTCATCCGGGGAAGCGGATATAGCAGAGTGAGGAGTCCCTAGCGGCCCTGGGGCATCTACCATGGATTCATTTATGGAATTTAAGTCTGGGGACCTTGGAGAACTTCCTGGCCAAACCAGTCACTTTATAAATAAAGAATCAGAGGCTCCAAGATATGAAAGTGAAAGAAACTGAAAGTCACTCAGTCGTGTCCGACTCACTGTGACCTCATGGACTGTGTAGTCCATGGAATTCTCTAGGCCAGAATACTGGAGTGGGTAGCTTTTCCCTTCTCCAGGGGATCTTCTCAACCCAGGGATCAAACCCAGGTCTCCCACATTGCAGGTGGATTCTTTACCAGCTGAGCCCAAAGGGAAGCCCTCCAAGATATGAACACTTGCCCAAATTTATAACTTATCAATTGCCAGTCAGCATTAATTTGATTCTATCATTTACTTATTCAGCTCATGTCAACTTACTACATGTCTGGTTCTTCTTGACCTGGGACTGTTGATAAGACTGTGTACAAACCAGACAGGATCTCTAGCTTCCTGGAGAGTACAGACCTGGGGAGAAAAGATCATACAGGTAAATAACATTAAAACCCTGATCAGTGCTGAGAAAGCTAGACAGTGCCAGCCCCCATTTATTTTGCTGTGGGGGTCATCAGCCAGGTCAAAAGAGGAATTCTCAACCCTGGAACTCAGAAGAGGAGTTGCATCTAAAATAGACTTGGACAGGAGTGACATTACCAAGATGGTGACACAGGGGGCTCCTGACCTCCTGCTCCCAGCATCGAGTCACTGAATACACAGCTGCACATGGATCGCTCCTTCTGGAAGAGATCCAGAAGGAGCTGAGTGACTCCCACACCCTGGATGACACAGAAATCATCCGAATCAAAACGAGTAGGAAAGGCTGAGACATGCCCTTGCCGTGAACTACACCCCAGTCTCAGCGACATACGATCCAAGGAAACCCCCAAATTCCAGCTTCTCCCTGAGGAGCAAGAGGGCTTGGACCACACGTACAGCACTCCAGCTGTAAAGCATCCAACCAAGGGGGGATCCCCCAAATCAGTTACTTTGAGAGCCTACAGGGCTTGAATTCAACAAGTCCCACAGGACTATTCATAGCATCGAGGGAGCAGGCAAAAATGCCCATCTCATTTTCTCCCTGGAAGAGATTTTACTCCAGACTTTTCCAGCCGCTGCCTGAGAGTCCAGCTGCTACTCAGCCTGTGTGGAGGTGCTAACTGGGATCCTCCCATCAGCCCCAAAAGACCCTAGCTTCTCCTTGTGGACTTCCCAGGTGGTAAAGAATCCATCTGCCATGCAGGAGATGTAAGAGACACAGATTTGATCCTTAGGTCAGAAAGATCCCTTGGAGGAGGGCCTGGCAACCCACTCCAGTATTCATGCCTGGAAAATCTCATGGACTGAGGGACCTGGTGGGCTATAGTTCATAGGGATGCAAAGAGTTGGACTCGACGGAAGTACCTTAGCATGCATGCACCTTCCCTCTGCAACTCACTCCAATAATAAAAGCAGTACTTCAACTTCTCTCGGGAAGAAGCTTGTCCTCATATCTAGCACTCCATCTTTTGTGGCCTCCGCCTAAGGAATGGGTCCTCAAATCACTTAGTAATGATAGCCAATAGGGAATGGCCTTTACAGAACTGTATTAAACAACAAAGAAAGCAGTGTTCAAACAGCTATGAAAACACTTAGCAAAGCAATGCCCCCCTGGGTTCAGTGCAGGTCCCAAACAGAAATAAAGAAAACAATCTCATTTACAATAGCATCAAAAGAATAAAAATTAAGAATAAATTTAACCAAGGAGATGAAAGATACACACACAGAAAACTTTAAAACACTGTTTCTCTACTGGGAGCAGGAAAATAGGGAGAGGCTGGTTAAATTGCACAAACCTTTGGTTATAAGATAAATAAGATCTGGGCACCTCACATATAACATGGTGATTATGGTTGATATCGTGGTATTTTATAACTGAAATTCTCCAAGAGAGTAGAACTTAAGAGTCCTCACCAAAAATAAAGAGGTAAATTGAGGTGATGGATGAGTTAATTAATTCAATTGTTCAAATTCTTTTACAATGTATATGCATATCTAATCATTAATTTTATACTTTAAATATCTTACAACTTTGTCAATTATACTTCAATACAACTAAAGAAATAAATATAATAAATTTTTACACTTTGCAATTTTGTCCATTACTATAGCTTATATAGATACCATATGCCATTTTTGAATCTTGAGAAGTGTTTTCAAAGTCCCTGTAACTGTGGCACAATCAAACTGTGTAATCACATTCTCTTGAAAGACTTTATTTTGCTTAATTGATACTTGCTGAACATTTGAACACAATGGAGATATTTTGTCAACTCAAAATATACTGTCTTTTTCAAAGATTCTACAGTACAACCATCCTAAATATTTCTCAGACATTTGTGACTCCTTCACTAGGATGTTGTCATCAAAAATGTAAAAGTCTATGAAAAATTAAAATGACTTTGGCTTGGCTAAGGCCTTCAGCTGGAAAAATACCATCACATGTCTTCACTTTTCTTGTATGTATGAAATCGTACTTGGGGGGCGGGTTTCTTTTCTTTCTTTTTTAACTAAAACCAAGTCAATTTCAAAGCCGCTAGCTGCCTTTCTTCTTAAGGAAGTATTCTTGATTTTCCTGTATCATTGTTCTGTCCTATTGTAGTGCAGCTGGTTCCATTCTCCAAACAAGCGACATGACATCCCTCATCTTTTCTTCCATTCCATAAAACACAAACTGAGGAGGGGAAAAAAGAACTCCAAAATAGCATCCTTCTATATTTGCAGTTTTATATGATTATAGCATGCTAGAAATGTCACTATAATTATAGCCACAAATTATTTCAACAATCCTCAAAAGTGATGCTATTTATAGGCAATCAGAAGAGTATATAGAGGATGCAACCTTTCTAGCTGGAGAGCTGGTAATGGCTGTGCTTGAGCCTCAGGCTGGGATCACCTGGCACCAGGTGACTGGAGGTATCCTATGAAAACAAGAGGTTCTATTCAAATGCAGAACATGAGCAATGGCATAAATAAAACAGCACATTAAAATGACTATGGCTCGGCACTTATTCTGCATTCCTAGTACCTTTTAAAAATTACAATCACTGCTTATCCCTGTTTCAAAATTTAAAACATTGCTTTATCAGAGAGACTTCAGGTTCAGAAGAGGTGAATGACAAGAACTCAGTGCAAAAACAGAAAACAAAAACAGCTACCATGCCAAAAAAAGCTGGATACCACGTTCATTATCTGTTCTCATTTATACACTATTAAAGCTGGAAAAAAAACAAATAGTTATTCTGTGCCGTGCTTACTTTCTTCATTTCATCTTGAGCAGGGGGAAAGAGTTGGCTGGAACTGCTTGTTTGTTATTGGTTTTTATTTTTATTTTCTTTCGTTTTGTGGTTTTTATATAGTTTTGCTTAACAAAGCTATTAATTCAGGGACGAAATAAATTTCACAGTGGCTCTTTAACCTCTGCTGGTACAAAAGCCTCCATCTAGCTCAGAGATTCGGCATGCGATGGGGTTTGAGGAGAGAAAATCCTTTAACCAAAATTAATCCCTCAGTAAATCACAGTTTGTTCCAAATTATCTGTTTTTGCATATAGAGTGACACAGTCCTCTCCCTGGGGCACTGAGTAGAGCTGAGTGAGGGTGACGGGTAAGGAGCTTTCTATCAGTTCAGTTTAGTTCAGTCACTCAGTTGTGTACGACTCTTTGTGACCCAATGGACTGCAGCACACCAGGCTTCCCTGTCCATCACCAACTCCCAGAGTTTACTCAAACTCATGTAGACTGAATCGGTGATGCCATCCAACCATCTCATCCTCTGTCATCCCCTTCTCCTCTCGCCTTCAATCTTTCCCAAAATCAGGCTCGTTTCAAATGAGTCAGTTCTTCACATCAGGTGGCCAAAGTATTGGAGTTTCAGCTTCAGCATCAGTCCTTCCAATGAATATTTAGGACTGATTTTCTTTAGGATGGACTGGTTGGATCTCCTTGCTGTCCAGTTCAGTTCAGTTCAGTCGCTCAGTTGTGTGTGCCTCTTTGCGACCCCATGAATCGCAGCATGCCAGGCCTCCCTGTCCATCACCAACTCCTGGAGTTCACTCAGACTCACTCTCAAAGAGTCTTTTCCAACACCACAGTTTGAAAGCATCAATTCTTCAGTGCTCAGCTTTCTTTATAGTCCAACTCTCATATCCATACATGACTACTGAGCTTCCTGTCTCTCCCCCTAAATCTGATCTTGGGTCTGGTGTGTCTCCTGCAAAAGTAAGTACCAGTAGCAGTAGCTGATAATGACCATCCTATGTTTGATATCTTTTAGCCGACAAAAACAATGTCCTTAATTTTCCTAGCCTCTTTGTGAATGGTTGCTTTCGTGTCATTAAATGTTCACCTACCGTATTTCAGTCTGTATCAAAGGTTGCTTTTTCCCATCTGTGCGTCTCTGTTGCTCATTTTTGCCTCGAGACTGTGACGATAAATTTACCACAAGTTGGCTATCGTCTCATTGTGGTGGGAGCACATGTCCGGAGTGAACTTAAAGCAAGATTCTGAACCTCAGTGACTCATGCAGGGCACCCAGAAGGTGATCTTGGGGTGCAGCTTATAGTTAAGTAGCAAAAGTAGAAGGTGCCTCAAAGACAGAGGACAAAGATTTCCAGAGTCAATTGCTGGTGGCTTCTTCTGATCCACAGGAGGAACCGACCCAGGGAGGAAAAATAATAACAACAAAACAAACCCAATAACATGTGTGCAACAGGGACTATAGCCCTAGATCCATTTGGAATGTATAAACATGTGTTAATCATTAGAGTCTGAAACTGATCCCAGAGTATGTTGCATTATAGCTACAGACGTGAAAAAGAATGAATCTTTGCACCGACAATAGCCATGCAGGCTTAGATGGCAACCGAGCTGCCCTCAGAGTGTGGAGCTCAGGACGGGGTGGAAGCTGATGTCTATGTGATGTCACTGAGTCACACTTAGGGAAGCAGGAGATGAATCTTCCTCAGAAGCAGCAGGGTGTCCTCTGGCATGCACCCTACAGGCTTTGTAACAGAGCTTCAGATGGATGCTGAGCGTAAGATACCAAACACAGTGGCACCATGCTAGTTGGACAGCTACCTGACAGCATTGGAAGGAGCCTGCAGAAAGGGTCCCTTCATTAAGCTAATAATACACCGGCTTATGTGGTTAACCGAAGCCAAGGGCTGGGGATAATTTTCCAAAAAGGAAAAAATTTTAGCTGCCATGGCAACCTGGACAATGACAGATCTTCTGGATGTGAGAAGATTCCAGTCTGAGTTACACAAAGTCACCATAAGCCCAGAAAGCAAAATGGATTTAATTAGTTGGTTAAATCTGCAGCACAGGAAGAATGGCAACACTTGTCCTTTATTTTCTTTCCAAACTAACAATGCGTCACTAGTATGTACGTTCCTAGCAAAGGAGAATTTTTAGCTAAGCACACGATGGCAGAATGATGCTTCACATGGGAAATCCCCAAATTTAAATTCCCTCAAGCCTCCAGATCCAAATTAGCCATGACCACTTGAAGGATACTCAGAGAACAGGCTTCTTGATGTCATTTCTAAACATGGAGTCTTCAACGGCACTTCCTATAGCCACAGATGCCAAGATTACCACTTTCTAATTTTAAGTCTATTAAGATAACTTTAGTACAGACACCTTCATTTTATTAATCAAAATATATTTGGTAAGCATATACGACATTGTTGAGCATCAGATAAAGCAATTTACAACAGAGGAGATTCCCAAGAACTCAGATTTTACATTGCAAAATGACACTTGTGTTACCAAAGACAGATCTATGGAGGGATATTAAAGGACACTGAAAACTTTTCTAAAAGGGAATGATTTATTGGACTGTTACCCCTTTGTATCAGAGAAGGCAATGGCACCCCACTCCAGTACTCTCACCTGGAAAATCCCATGGATGGAGGAGCCTGGTAGGAGACTGCAGTCGTGAAGAGTCGGACACGACTGAGCGACTTCTCTTTCACTTTTCACTTTCATGCATTGGAGAGGGAAATGACAACCCAGTCCAGTGTTCTTGCCTGGAAAATCCCATGGATGGAGGAGTCTGGTGGGCTGCAGTCCATGGGGTCGATAAGAGTCGGACACGACTCAGCAATTTCCCTTTCACTTTTCACTTTCATGCATTGGAGAGGGAAATGGCAACTCACTCCAGTGTTCTTGCCTGGAGAATCCCAGGGACGGGGGAGCCTGGTGGGCTGGGCTGCCATCTATGGAGTCACACAGAGTCGGACACGACTGAAGTGACTTAGCAGTATGCCTTTCTATAATCTGCATTTCCTTGCTATCTTGGCTGTATATCATAGAATGTTGCCATTAAACTATTAATTACTGTTACTTCTATTAGCAGTAATTACTATCTGCTTTTTACCCTCGTCTCTGTCCACTCTTGGTCCCATCCAGAGCCTTCTCACCTCTCCATGTTAATGAAGGACCTGATCTCCCCTTTCTCAGATGTACCATTTGATGTTTATATGCTTTCCCCAAAGTCTCCTTATGTATCTAAACCTGAAGTCTTTTTGTCATCGTTGTTGCGTCATCAGTTGTGTCTGACTCTTTGTGACCCTATGGACTGCAGCATGCCAGACTTCCCTGTCCTTCACTATCTCCCAAAGTTTACGAAAATTTATGTCCATGGAGTCGGTGATACCATCCAACCATCTTATCCTCCATCACTCCCTTCTCCTCCTGCCCACAATCTTTCCCAGCATCAGGGTCTTTTCCAATGAGATGGCTCTTTGCATCAGGTGGCCAAAGTATTGGAGCTTCAGCTTCAGCATCAGTCCTTCCATAAATATTCAGGATTGGATTTCCTTCAGGATTGACTGGTTTGATCTCCTTGCTTGGTCTTCAGGGATACAAATCAACCAGGAGTTTGTGATTAGCAGATGTAAACTCATATATACAATGGATAAACAACAAGGGCCTACTGTGTAGCACAGCTCTATTCAATATCCTATGATAAAATAGAAAAGTAAAGAATAGCTTTACAATGTCCTTATGTGTTTAAATTAGTCACTTTGCTGTACAGCAGAGATTGGCACATTATAAATTGACTATTCTTCATTATAAATTAACCATACTTCAATAAAAATTAAATTGAAAGAATGAAAAACAATACTTTTGAAACATCTCATTAAAAGTAAAATAAAATTGAATTCTCCCCTTTTCCTTTATTTCTCTCATTTTATATCAATATTGTCGTCATTCTTCTGGAACTTCAGAACTAGTAATCTGCATATCCCATGTATAATTATTCACCAAGTCCTGCAGGTGCTTCCTCCAGATTTTCCTTCAACCCACATGTCTTAGATTTGGAATAGCAAGTGAATTAGTATTCTGTAAGCAGACCGGGAGATGCAGTGGTAAAATTCCACCTGCCCACGTAGGAGATGCATGTTCGATCCCCAGGTTGGGAAGATAGCCTGAAGAAGGAAATGACAACCCCGTCCAGTATTCCTGCCTGGGAAATCACATACGTAGAGGAGCCTGATAGACTATAGACCATAGGATCTCAAAGAGTCTGACAAAACTGAGCAATTGAGCACACACACACACGCGTGTGCACACACAAGCAAACCAGGGTGTCTCAAGTTTGCATGCCTTGGAGCACATGCTTTAAGCAAAGACCATGAGACAGCTAAAATAGAAACAGAGTTGTTCTGTGGCGATCTTGACTGTGAAGATTCAGAAGAAACCTTACTTTACTTGAGGTAGGAAGCAAACTGGAACTTGCAGACGTAGGGCTAAGGACAAAAGGTGCTGGGAACCAAGACTGCATTTCTCTCCACCTAAGAGGGGCTCCATTCCCTCATGGCTGAAGCCCACTCTCTGTTTATTCATCCACATGCAAAATGACAACCAGGTAACAAGACCTACCAGCTCCCCTTTCTGTCACCACCTGGCAACATGCCTGGGTTTCTTAGGTCAAGTGTCAAGGGGAATAATACATTGGACCAAATGAGCTATTTAACCAAGACCACACATCTTTGGTTGCTGGGCCAAGAGGAGGTTTCCTGTGTATCCAGTACCAGGTACCCACCTCTTTAACAAGCAGAGTCCTGGCTGAAGGAGTGGGAGGAGTAAACACCTCCGCTATTCTGAGAGCCCGAGGGTTGGGGACAGTCTTTGGAGGGGTCATGGGGAGAACAGCAATGGAACAGCACTTGTTAAAAGCGCTGGCTCCTCTAATACCCTTTTCCCACCCACCCATTCAGAACACTCCTCCTCATTCTTTGAAACTTAGGAAGGGTCACTCTTTTGTTCCACCTTTCACTCATTTTGTGCAGAGCTCTGAGCAGAAACAATCACACCCTGTTCTTTCTTGAGCTTATATATATTTCTGCACATAATTCACTAAACTGTAATTATCTATTTGCATGATTGTGTCCCCTCCTGGACAGGGCATCTCTCAAGGATAATTTTAGACTTTGTCTCCGTTTTCCCAATTTGGAGCACGGTGTCTGGTAGTAAGTGCTCAACAAATGTTTTGTTGACTGAATTGCTTTCAATATGTTAATTAATTAATTAATATTTATGAATGAATGTTGTCTCTCAAGTCTGCCCTTGCTTTAGGGAATTAATTGCATGAAATTGAAAGGGCAGAAGTTACAGTTAGCAGCAAAGAATTAGAAATGTCCATAGAAATAAGGATGAATCTTAAAAATTAAAGTCTTCAGTGAAAGGAAGGAAGGGGAGCTATATAATTAATATCATTTCCATAAATTAAAAATATAGGCACACAAAATAACACTGCTCATTTTTCAAGAATACAAAAAATATATGTCAAACACACTGAAATTTTTGTGATTATAGAAATAGAGTAACAGAAGCAGGGTATAGGAATTTTTAAAAGGGACGAAAATAAAGTAAGAATGAGGCCTTACCCAAACTGCAGAGGATGATGTAGTTTGAATTTAGGAGAAGGGTTAACTTAACCATCTGCTTTGACTTCAAAATAACAAATAACAAATGGGATCAGCTTTAAAAAGCCTTAGGTTTCTAGTCTAGCTCTTATTTGTTAGTGAACTGATATGGGGAAGTTACTTACATCTCCCTGAACCTTAGTCTCCTTATTTATAAAATTGGAATATTATTATCGACTTTGAAAGGTTGCTTTAAAAATGTATATAGAACATTCATCACAGAGCAATGCCAGAAATATTCATATAAATGGATTCCTACCCAGTCTCCCTGCCTGCATTTGCCTGAGTTTTTCCAGTTCGTATCTACCTACTACCAAATCTGTCCTGCAAAGACATCATGCCCTTGCTCAAAACCTTTCTCTTATTCCCTGCTTCCTGTCTTACCTATGTCCCAGTTTACTGGGGATAATGGTGGTGGCAAAGTCGAGTGGTTAGAAATGACTTAACCCTTGTCATCTGGTGCCTGCAGCCATAGAATTAAAAGATGCGTGCTCCTTGGAAGAAAAGCTATGACAAACCTAGACAGAGTATTTAAAAGCAGAGACATCACTTTGATGGTAAAAATCTGTATAACCAAAGCCATGGTTCTTCCAGAAGTTATATAAGGATGTGAGAGTTGGACCATAAAGAAGACTGAGTGCTAAAGAAATGATGCTTTTGCATTGCAGTGCTGGAGAAGACTCTTGAGAATCCCTTGGACAGCAAAAAGATCAAACCAGTCAATGCTAAAGGAAATCAACCCTGAATATTCATTGGAAGGACTGATGCTGAAGCTGAAGCTCAAACACTTTGGCCACCTGATGGAAACAGCTGACTGGGAAAAAGTCCTGATACTGGGAGAGATTGAGGGTAAGAGGAGAAGTGGGTGACAGAGGATGAGATGGTTGGATGGTATCACCGATTCAATGGTCATGAGTTTGAGCAAGCTCTGAGAGATAGTGAAGGACCAAGAAGCCTGATGTGTTGCAGTTCACGAGGTTGCAAAGAGTAAGACATGATTCAGCAACTGAAAAACAACAAAAACAAGTTGTGGGTTTGATACAGCAAGTAATGAGGTGGCTGGCAGAGATGGTATGAGTGGACAGTAGGGGACTGACCCCCATCCATGGAGTTGCCACTGGACAACCATCTCTCGTCTATAAGTTAACGGGTGGCCTCTGCTGTCACCCACCGACCCACAACTCAATACTTAGCAACTCAAGCCTGTTCTGTCCATTTCCTTTCATACCTTCAGCTCTTGACAAACTGATTTCGTTCATCATCTTCACGGTAGGAACTATGAGATTTCCTAGATCTCTGACTTTACTGAAGATATTCCACACTTGAACTGTCTTTTCTTCTGTCCCTTATTTCAATATTATCCATTCTATAAGGACAAGATAAAACCCCAGCTTCTGTAAAAAAAAAAAAAAAAAAAAAAACTTCCCTAGATGACCTCAATGTTTGAGTGACTTCTTCTTTCGTGATTGTCACACTTATTTGGCACTATCTTCTGCCTTTTCACAAGTTTATAATCTAGTCAATCTGAATGATAGCTATACTGAGCATAGAGACATTTATTTTTATGGTATCTATCATTGTGCCTAGTATATGGGAAATCATCAAAAACTACTGTTTAATGAAGAAGCCACTTCAATACCTTAAAATGATGTCACATTCAGGTGAGTTAACTAGGGATTAAGATTTATTCAACTTATTCAGTCATTCAGGAGAGGGTTAGCAGAGAAAATAACCGTCGAATTTTGAGTCAATGGGAAAATTTGTTGTTGATTTTTTTTTAATTTTGAATTTCCCTCTTGTTTTCTAATCCATAGAGGTTTATGGTGATACGATCTCCAGATAAGTCAACACTACAATGGGCCTTGGTTTGGCTGTTTGTAAAATGAAAATGTCTGATTAGAACTTTCTTCATTGAATTCTTACATGGAAACATAATCGATAACACATTGAAAAAAGGTAACTGACATGACTGAAGTTGGGAAGGGGCTTGAACACCCATTTTCTTGTCCTTGCTCCACTCTGCAGTCTCTTTGAAGATGAGTTTGAAAACATCAAGATGAAACCATCCCAAAGAGGCTCAGACACCTACCAGTTGCTGACTTCATGAATGCGGAAACTGAACACCTTCTTGCTTCTGTCTTGCCACTTTCTATGATGCTGGTTTTCAGGTGATGTAAATTACTTAGACTGTTCAAACTGGTAGCAGCCTCACTGCCTTCCCAAGGTCCTATGTAGATTGAGAGAAATAACAGGTCAATTTATCTTAGCATAAAGGTGTAGCGACATTATTAATATTTAGGTGGCAATTGTTTTTACTATCTTTACTATTTTGCAACATTACTTAGAGATAGTTGCATTAGTTTTACTTAAAGAAGAGGAAATGGAAGCTTGACGATGTTCGATAAGTACCACACATCAGGCTATCATACATAATAGAACAGTGATTCTGTTTGCAGGCTTTTCTTACACCAAAATTCATGATATTTTCACAGAGCCATGTTGCCTCAAGCTGAATTAAGAAAGGCTTCCTGAAAGGACAGATGACTTTAGAAAAAAGTGTTTAAAAATAACACAACTTATAGGGTCCTCCCTAATAACAGCCTTGACTAACACCTCTTAAAAGCTTGGGGTCCATCTCGTTGGACCCTTGATACACCCTAGGACATGGTCCGTGTTGGGGGTGAGGGGCTACAAGTCTTCCATGAGCTTGGGATGCAATAAAAGATGTCAGAGGAGAGCAAAGAACAACAGGTGGAATCTCCCAGGAGCTAGGAGGACTACAGCTCCTATCATGAGTGCCACGACTCCCAGGCTGTTTTTCTGGCTCCTTCAATATTGGTCACCTCTTGGTGCTCAGTTACTTAGTCATGTCTGACTCTGCAACCTCATGGACTGTAGTCCATCAGGCTCCTCAGTCCATGGGATTCTCCAGGCAAGGAATACTGGAATGGGTAGCCATTTCCTATTCCAGGGGATCTTCCTGACCCAGGGATTGAACTCGAGTCTCCTGCTCTATAGGTGAATTCTTTACCACTGAGCCACAGGGGAGCTCTAGGCCACCTCTTAGGGTTCCACATAGTTCAGTAACTTTACTTCCAGTTTCTCCAGGCAAGGAATACTGGAATGGGTAGCCATTTCCTATTCCAGGGGATCTTCCTGACCCAGGGATTGAACTCGAGTCTCCTGCTCTATAGGTGAATTCTTTACCACTGAGCCACAGGGGAGCTCTAGGCCACCTCTTAGGGTTCCACATAGTTCAGTAACTTTACTTCCAGTAAGCACTGGCACAAGAATTCAAACCCAGGATAGAGAGTTTAAAGCCTCTTCTATCAACCTCTGCTCTTATCTGTGTCTTCTACCCAAGGGTTCATTCTTGGCCTCAATACTTCAAAAAACAGACATGTATTCAAATATAATTCACAAAAGCCAATTACATTTGGTAAACTGTTAGTAAAAGCCAAGTAGCTAAGCCAAAACAGTTCAACAAAATTTGAACCTAATATCAGGTGATTTCCCTTGAAAGTGAAAGTGAAAGTCACTCAGTCATGTCCAGCTCTTTAGGACACCAGGCCAAGATACTGGAGTAGGTAGTCTTTCCCTTCTTCAAGGGATCTTTAGGTCTCCCACATTCCAGGGAGATTCTTTACTGACTGAGCCACAAGGGAAGCCCAAGAATACTGGAGTGGGTAGCCTATCCCTTCTCCAGAGGATCTTCCCAACCCAGGAATTGAACTAGGCTCTCCTTCATTGCAGGCAGATTCTTTACCAACTGAGCTATCAGGAAAGCCCTAAATTTTCCATTAAATGTTCTGATTTATTCTAGAATTAGTACAAAGTATACTTACAATACACCAGGTCTTGAATCTTGTGTTTCAATGAAATAGGAGAAACAGGGAATGAAGAAATAAAATTATTACAGTCCTAAATCTCTAAAAATTTTCAACACTAGTTTTTTTTTAAACTTGGTTTTCATCTCATTCAAATTAGGGTAGGCACTGCAAATAAAATTTTAGAATGTAGACAGAAGGTCTGTGAAGCATAAATTATAGGTGTTTTCCCAACTGGTTTGTGTGAAGGATTTGCTAAGATCATAAAAATTTAAATCACTAAAACTCAATTCTTTTGAAAAAATAAACTAACTTGGCTTAGAAAATCACATTCATTCACTTAAAGTATTTATACTGGGTCCTTTAGTATGTGCCAACCATTGTGCTTAGCACCAGAGGAGACACAGAGTTATATGTAAGTATATGGTGTGTGGTGCATGTGTATAAAATAATCTCTAACATTAATTGGTACACAATCTAGAATTCTGGTTGGAGTTGTTTGAAAAAGAGGAGAAGGACAGAAAGTCTATCTATTATACTGGAAATGTCTGTAACCTAGTTGTAAACGTTGAATTTCCTCTGCCCCACATTAGTTGCATATATTTTGCTTACAAAACAAGTATCCAGTATTGAAGGACTAGTAAGTCCATGGATGGAGGAGCCTGGAAGGCTGCAGTCCGTGGGGTCGCTGAGGGTTGGACACGACTGAGCGACTTCACTTTCACTTTTCGCTTTCATGCATTGGAGAAAGAAATGGCAACCCACTCCTGTGTTCTTGCCTGGAGAATCCCAGGGATGGGGGAGCCTCGTGGGCTGCCGTCTATGGGGTCGCACAGAGTTGGGCACAACTGAAGTGACTTAGCAGCAGCAACATCTCTACATTTATTATTGTAAAAGAAATGCATATACATCAAAGGGTTATATTTTAAATACTACAAAATAGAGAATAAGCCCTTCAAGCTTTAAGATATTTATCCCTGGAAATATCTGTCATAAAATTGTTAGAAAAATGTATTGATAAGTTGAGATAAATTTTCTGGAAGATATTTTAACCTTTACTTCAGAAAGGATTCATACTTTTTAATTCAATAGTAAGCATGGCTTTCTTTTATTTAATAAGAAATCAAAAGAACTTTTCAATTTGCTTGTAGTAAATTCAGAGTAGTTTAAAAAATGTCAAAGAATTGACAACTCATCATGTTACTCTTTTTCAGTTATCAACCGTTTCAAGAGTGCTCAATGTTTCCTACTTATGCTCCCATTTAGTCCTAATAATATGCTTTCTATCTCCATTACTTCATTAAAACTTTCTACCAAAGAACTCTTAATTATATGAACTAAATATTCATTTTCTTTATTGTCCTTAATGTTTTTGTGACTGGGAGACTTAGAACTTTTCTACCCTTTTGGAAAATATCTTCTCCCTCGCCCTCCAGAATAGTATACAGCATTGTCCTTTCATCTCCCTGATTCTCCATACTCCCAAGTAAGCATCCTTTCTTTTACTTCTCTGGGAAGGCTTTCCTTCAGTATTTTAGATGCATTATCTCATTTAATTCTTACAACTCTACAGGGTGATTTAGAGCTCAAGTGTTTGTTTCCCTCGTGTTTTAACACTGCCATAAATTATACTTAGTCTCTCATCTCTTAGAAACTGATTTTTTCCATGTTTTTTGCTCTCTTGTCCAACATGTGTGCAGCTTAGAAATTAGCCAATGCCTGAGTGAATAAAGTGGTAAGTATGAGACTCTTTATTAAGTTTAACACTTTATTAAGTTTCCTTTCTCTTAGGGATCGTGGTCCTTCAAATTTTAATTTTCTTGGTTGTATTCTGTTCTGTGCAAAGCTATTTTTTAAAATACTTCTATTTAATTTCACAACCGTTCTGAGTAGAATATTTGGTCTGATCCAAGCTGTTCAGTCAAGACTGGAAAGGAAACTTCTCAGCACTGCCACTCAAGTGGCAATCAGATAATTGTATCTTATTGATCTATGATGGGATTAGATGATTGTGCCAGGTTATATACCAATACAGCTTTTTTTAGAAAGTCATATATTTCCTACCGTTCAAATATCAACTGAGTCAAATGATTGATTTCTATTCCTTGCATCCTTAGTTGATTTATATTTTGGCACAAGCTTCTTATCTCATCATAGATTGAAAAACAACAACAACAACAACAACAAAAACAGTTCACTGAACAGCTTCATTAGTTACAGGATCAGAAAATGAAGCACAATATAGCCAAGTTACTAGCTGTATGCTAGTAAGTTACTGCTTAATTTGTTGAGGATTCTCTTTTGTTGAATGTCTATATTGAGTCAGATTTATGAGCTCAGCAAAGCTCTAATAACTACGTATAATTATTCTTAAAATTCTTGGTAATTTTTACATTATTTCAAATTTAAAAAAATATAATGGACGAGTTTTCCTTTCTCCTGTCATGAAGTCTTGTTTCTTCTTTCTGAAACACATCTCTATCCTGCAGTGTCAATGTTAGTCAGGACTTAACCTCTCTTTTCACCGGTATTTTACAAAACTCTTACAGTTTAAATTGTTCATATTCTGATTGCAGTCCTTCCCTCTCCATCTTTATTATGAGCCCTAATCTGTCTCCTGAGTTTGCCTTCCATATTGTGTACTTATATGTCTTCTGCAAGTACCTTATTCTCTATATATCTTATTTTATGTATATTTAAACTGAACTCTTCATTTACTTTCCAAATCCCAACTTATTTTCTTATTGACATAGCTCTGCTATCCATTTTCTTAATCATTAGAACAAACATAATAATGACATCATAGCTATAGTCCTTTCTCTCCTGCAACACCTAATGCCCTCCCAGTTCCACTTGAATCTACCTCCTAGATATTTAACTTTTCCCTACCATTCTTACTCCCTATTGTCACTAAACTAATTAAACTATGTTCTCTTACTTATCTTGCTAAAATGCTCTCAAAAATGTTGTCCTTAACTAACTTCTTGCATTTCTTTTCATCAACATATAGCAAGAGAAATATTTTAAAATTCAAATGTTATTATATCATTCAGTTGCTCAATGTTCTTCAATGCATTATCACAGAAGAAGAAATCCAGTTTTCTTCAAATGTCTTCTATGACCTTCATTTAACTTCAACCTCTATTTCCCATTCGCATTTTATCTTTTAGTCAGGCAGATTTCCTGTCCATTTAAAGACAAATGCTACTGTGTTTAAGCCTTTCTTTCTAGAGCTTTTTCAAAATGGGCTTTCTGATTGTGGTATCTGACTCTAGCTTTATTTCCAGATTAAAATAATCTCTTTAGACACATCTAGAACACTATCTATAATATGACACATTCACTCCCATCATATGGAATACTTAATTGTATTGGGTTGGCCAAGAAGTTCTTTCAGGTTTTTGCAAGATATGGCAAACTCAGACAAACTTTTTGGCCAGCCCAATATTTGTTAATTTACTAAGTCAATACATACCATGAAATGTACATTAAATAAGAATGTAATATACTCAATGAATTAATCAAAATGTAAATAAAGTTATATCTTAGCTTCATGTATTCAGAGAATATTAAAAGAGCTGGAGATTTTTCAGGAAGAGATCAGGAGTTTGACAAACTCCAAATCTCACTACTGGTTGCCAGAATAACCTGGTCTCAGTTGTTTTCTTTTCATTACTTTTTATTTCCTGCTGCTATTAATTGAATGTAATTTCCAGAGGATTACCAGCCAAGGAAGTTCCTGTTATAAGTATGCCACAGAAGCAAAGAAAGCAAAACTCTTACTTCTTTTACTATTTTTTTTTATTTTGTATTTTTTTAAACAAAATACAGCCTGATCGAGATATCATTCATATACTAGCCAGTTCACCCAGTTAAAATATACAATTCAGCAATTCTTTTTAGTATGTTCACAGAGTGGTGCAACAATCACTATTACCTAATTTTAGAATATTTTTGTCCCCACTAAGGGGAATCTTGTACTCATTAGCAGTCAATCCCTTTGCCTCACTCTACTTCACCAATTCATTCTGAGGCCACTACTAAGCTAATATCAAAACAAGTCTAGGTAGGCTAAATAAAGGCTCCCAAACAGATTGAGCTCCTAATCTCTGAAAATAGTAAATTTTATCTTATACGGAAAAAAGAGACTTTCTGTATGTTAAAGTTATTGAGATGAGGACATTCTGCAGCATTATCTGGATATGTGCTAAACTGATCACAAAGGTACTTATAGGAAGGAAGCAGATAGAAATAGAAAATGATGTAATGATGAAAGCAGAGAGCTTTGAAGATGTTACACTGATGTCTTTGAAGATACATAGAGGGGCCTTAAGCCAAAGTATTTATCTCTATAAGCTGGAAAAGGTGTTGAACCAAATTCTCCAAAGTGCCTTTGGAGGAAGTGCAGTCCTACCAACAGCACAGTTTTGGCCCAGTGAAATTGATTTTGGACTCCTGGCCACCAGAATTGTTAAAAAATAAATTTGTGCAATACTAAGCCACCAAGTTTGTTATGACTTTTAAGAGCCATTATAGGACATTAATATAAAGACAAGACATCACAAGAAAAGAAAAATATAGCTTATGTTTTGTAGGAGATCAGGGTTCAATCCCTGGTTTGGGCAGATTCCTTAGAGAAAGAAATGGCTACCCATTACAGTATTCTTGCCTGGAGAATTTCATAGACAGAGGAGCCTGGTGGGCTACAGTCCATGGGGTTGCAAAAAGTTGGACACAACTGAGTGTCTAAGCACTCACAGTGTCATATTTAGTAATGAAAGGCTGAATATTTTCCCCCTTTAAGATCAAGAACATACAAAGATATTTGCTTTTACCACCTTTATTCAAATTGTACTAGAAATTATAGCTGGAGAAATTTGGCGAGAAAAATTAATAAAAACATCTAATTGGGAAAGGAAATAAAACTATCTTTCTTTATAGATAAAAATGTCTTACATATAGAAACTCTTAAGGAATCTACCTGAAAACTATTAGAATAAAAATTCCTAACTTAACATGCAAAAATGACTCAAAATTATTTTAAAATTGTATTAATTACAATTTCTACATTTTTAAGGGTTTAAAAAGTAAAACTCAGACTTAAA
>SJYC01033307.1:0-23673 GCA_006408675.1 Madoqua kirkii | reverse complement strand
TTGATGGCTTCAAGTGATTATGATCATAAGTCCAAAATCTAAATGAAAAGTAATCTCAACAACAACAAAAAGTCATAATAGGGTTAAAAAAATTTTTTTTGCCCCAGTGCCAAACATATGGATGTGAGTAAACACTTGGTTGACTAATTTTCTTTCACATGTCTTTAAGTCATGTGACCATAACACTGTCTACCATGTTAAATAATGGAAATGTACTTTAATGGAAAGGGCATAATAACTAGGGATTTGAAATCCAGGACTAGAACTTTTATTCTCCCTGGTCTAAAGGTAGAACTTTAAAAATGTCACTTAACTTTGTCTTACCTTTAATCAAATGATAGTAATGATTGTTCTTTACCTGTATCAAAGTAACAGAAACTGGGCATGTATGAAATATTTTAAGCTGTTGAGAAAAGTACTTGATACATTCTATGTAATAAAATACTAATCAAAGTGACTCCATTTAGCTTTAGAAGAGTCCATTCTATTTTATGGCATTTGCTTCATTCATTTTTTTCCCCCTGAGAAAATGAGAGATTTATTGCCTCTTACATCTTTATACCATAGCAAAAGGTTGTTTTTATTTATTATATTCTATATGTAATTATTTATACCCAATTTTACTCATAAAGGACAAAAGATGCCTCATTTCATCAAAATAACTACCAATATTTGGGAACTTACTACTAGCAGAAACTTTAAAAACTTTGTTTTGAATCCTTGGTACAGTTACATGAGATAAGTAATATTTCCATTTTATAAATCAGAGTGGTGGAGTACACAAATGCTAAGTAAGTTTTTAGGCCAAACTGAAGTTAATTTCAAGGAAGGGCAAGAGATTTATAAGGCAAAAGGCCAACTTGTCTATACATTAGGAAATTTTCAGTGAAGGCAAGTTGTGCTGTCAAGATTGTCTTTGTAGGCCCACTGGTTGCAACCTAAAATCATCTGAATTATCTTTTAGAGAGGGTATTAAGTAAAAATATAAAATAAGCAATGAGATATATACTTCTGAAGTTCATATAAGAAGAATGAATTAGAGATGTAGTAATTGGTCACCAGACTTTCAACTCTCTTGCACTCATGCGTGCTAAGTCACTTTAGTTGTGTCTGACTCTTTGAAACCCTATGGACTGCCAGTCTCCCCTATCCATGGGATGCTCCAGGCAAGATACTGGACTGGGTTGCCTTGCCCTCCTACAGGGAGTCTTCCTGAACTGGAGATTGAATCCATGTCTCTTATGTCTTCTGCATTGGTATGCTGGTATTCTTTTCCACTAGTGCTACCTGGGAAGACCTAAAACTCTATTACTTCCTTTGAAAACAGAAAACAAACATATTTTTCCCAAACTGTTTTTGGGAAATGTATAAATATAAAATATGGAGAAATATATTAGAAATAAGTTATTTAGCAAATCTGAGATTAACCTAATATAAACCTTATATAAACCAAAATTTTATTTACCCATTTAAACTTCATTAAGATTTATATTTTGTATCTTAATGACTGTGGCTCAGATAATGAACTCCTTATAGCCAAATTAAGAATTAAATTGAAGAAAGTAGTGAAAACCACTAGACCACTTAGGTATGATTTAATTCCTCCCATTCTGAAGTCTGTCTTTTCACCTTGCTTGTATTTTTTTTTTGTTGTTGTTGTTGTGCAGAAGCTTTTAATTTTAATTAGGTCCCATTTGTTTATTTTTGCTTTTATTCCCAATATTCTGGAAAGTGGATCATAGAGGACCCTGCTGTGATTTATGTCAGAGAGTGTTTTGCCTATGTTCTCCTCTAGAAATTTTATTGTTTCTGGTCTTACATTTAGATCTTTAATCCATCTTAAGTTTATTTTTGTGAATGGTGTTAGAAAGTGTTCCAGTTTCTTTCTTTTACAAGTTATTGACCAGTTTTTCAGTGGAAGCGATGGATAGATTCAAGGGATTAGATCTGATAGATTGCCAGAAGAACTATGAACAGAGGTTCAGGACATTGTACAGAAGGCAGTGATCAAGACCATCCACAAGAAAAAGAAATGCAACAACCTTCTCAGATTGTCTGAGGAGGCCTTACAAATAGCTGAAAAAAGAAGAGGCTAAAGGCAAAGGAGAAAAAAAAAGATACACCCATTTGAATGCAGAGTTCCAAAGAATAGCAAGAAGAGATAAGAAAGCCTTCTTCAGTGATCAATGCAAAGAAATAGAGGAAAAGAACAGAATGGGAAAGACTAGAGATCTCTTCTAGAAAATTAGAAATACCAAGGGAACATTTCGTGCAAAGATGGGCTCGATAAAGAGCAGAAATGGTATGGACTCAACAGAAGCATAAGATATTAAGAAGAAATGGCAAGAATACACAGAACTGTACAAAAAAGATCTTCACGACCCATATAATCATGATGATGTGATCACTCACCTAGAGATAGACATCCTGGAGTCCAAAGTCAAGTGGGCCTTAGGAAGCAGCACTATGAACAAAGTTATTGTAAGTTATGGAATTTCAGTTGAGCTGTTTCAAATTCTAAAAGATGATGCTGTGAAAGTGCTGCACACAATATGCCAGCAAACTTGGAAAACTCAGCAGTGGTTACAGAACTGGAAAAGGTCAGTTTCTTTCCAATCCCATAGAAAGGCAATACCAAAGAATGTATTGTAAAAACTACTGCACAATTGCGCTAATCTCACACACTAGCAAAGTAATGCTCAAAATACTCCAAGCAAGGCTTCAACAGTACATGAACCAAGAAATTCCAGATGTTCAAGCTGGATTTAGAAAAGGCAGAGGAACCGCAAATCAAGTTGCCATTATCCTCTGGATCATTGAAAAAGCAAGAGAGTTGCAGAAAATCATCTACTTCTGCTTTATTGACTATGCCAAAGCCTTTGACTGTATGGATCACAACAAACTTTGGGAAATTCTTAAAAGAGATGGAAATACCAGACCACCTGACCTGCCTCCTGAGAAATCAGTATGCATGTCAAGAAGCAACAGTTAGAACTGGATATGGAACAATGGACTGGTTCAAATCAGGAAAGGAGTACGTCAAGGCTGTATATGGTCACTCTGCTTACTTAACTTATATACAGAGTACATTATGTGAAATGTCAAGCTGGATGAAGCACAATCTGGAATCAAGATTGCAGAGAGAAATATCAATAACTTCAGATATAGAGATGACTCCACCCTTATGGCAGAAAGTGAAGTGGAACTAAAGAGCCTCTTGATGAAAGAGGAGAGTGAAAAAGTTGGCTAAAAACTGAACATTCAAAAAGCTAAGATCATGGCATCTGGGCCCATCACTTCATGGTATATAGATGGGAAAACAATGGCAACAGTGACAGACTTTAACTTTTGCACTCCAAAATCACTGCAGATATGACTGCAGCCATGAAATTAAAAGATGCTTGTTCCTTGGAGGAAAATCTATGACCAACCTAGACAGCGTATTAAAAAGCAGAGACATTATTCTGCCATCAAAGGGCCATCTAATCAAAGCTATGGTTTTTCCAATAGTCATGTATGGATGTGAGAGTTGAACTATAAAGAAAACTGAGCACCAAAGAAATGATGCTTTTGAACTGTAATGTTGGAGAAGACTCTTGAGAGTTCCTTGGACTGCAAGGGACTGCAGTATCCAACCAGTCCATTCTAAATGAAATCAGTCCTGAATATTCATTGGAAAGACTGATGCTGAAGCTGAAGCTCCAATACTTTGGCCACCGGATGCGAAGAACTGACTCATTTTAAAAACCTTGATGCTGGGAAAGATTGAATGCAGGAGGAGAAGGGGAGGACAGAGGATGAGATGGTTGAATGGCGTCACTGATGTGATGGACATGAGTTGCAGCAAGCTCTGGGAGTTGGTGATGGACAGGGAAGCCTGGCATGCTGTAGTCCATGGGGTTGCAAAGAGTTAGACATGACTGAGTGGATGAAATGAGTGGAAGATTTATGTACTCAAAGTGGGAAATTGAAAAAATAAGTAGAAAAAAGTCCCTTTAAAGTTAGGAAATTTCATGTCCTTGTTGAGCTATGCATGAAACATAACTAAAAGGCTCTTTATAGTGCCTTTATAAAAGAGGATGACAGAGGATGAGATGGCTGGATGGCATCACTGACTTGATGGACATGAGTTTGAGTGAACTCCGGGAGTTGGTGACGGACAGGGAGGTCTGGCATGTTGCAATTCATGAGGTCACAAAGAGTTGGACACGACTGAGCGACTGAACTGAACTGAACTGTTACAAACATCTCCTCAAATAACATTACACCACAGGGAAAGAGTGGAAGCTGCTATCATGTCTGACTCTTTGTGACAGCTCAAACTGTAGCTCACTTGACTCCTTTGGCCATCAAATTTTCCAGGCAAAAATATTGGAGTAGTTTGTCAGTCCCTTTTCCAGGGGAATCTTCCCAACCCACGCATGTAACCAGAGTCTCTTGTTTCTCCTGCTTTAGCACATGGATTCTTTAACCATCTGAGCCACCAGATCCCATAGATGTAAATAAAATGTTGACATTTATCATTTTGCCTTAAGGAAGACAATATGGATGGTTACATAAAATAATTTACTGTTATTTTGTCTACCCTGATACAAATATCTCAAACTATTATATGTCCTTTAGCTTCTTTCCCTTTAGCTTCTAAAGGCAAAGGAGAAAAGGAGAGATATACCCATTTGAATGCAGAGTGATAATAGCAAGGAGAGATAAAAAAGCCTTCCTCAGTGAACAGTGCAAAGAAATAGAGGAAAACAATAGAATGGGAAAGACAAGAGACCTCTTCAAGAAAATTAGAGATACCAAGGGAATATTTCATTTAAAGGTGGTCACAATAAAGGACAGAAATGGTATGGACCTAACAGAAGTAGAAGTTATTAAGAAGAGGTACATTGGGATGACCCTGGGGGATGGGATGGGGAGGGAAGTGAAGAGGGGATGTTCTGGATGGGGAACACATTTGAGCCCGTGGATGATTCATATCAATGTATAGCAAAAACCACTACCATATTGCAAAGTAATTAGCCTCCAATAAAAATAAATTAATTAATTAAAAAAAGAAGATGTGGCAAGAAGACACAGGAGAACTATAGAAAAAATATCTTCATGACCCAGATAACAACAATGGTGCAATCACTCTCTTAGAGCCAGGCATCCTGGAATGCAAAATCAAGTGGGCCTTAGGAAGCATCACTATAAACACAGCTAGTGGAGGTGATGGAATTCCAGTTGAGCTATTTCAAGTATTAAAAAATGATGCTGTGAAAGTGCTGCACTCAATACACCAGCAAATTTGGAAAATTTAGCAGTGACCACAGGACTGGAAAAGGTCAGTTTTCATTCCAAGCTCAAAGAAAGGCAATGCCAAAGAATATTCAAACTACTGCACAATTGCTGTATTATTTTGCTAGCATGCTCAAAATTCTCCAAGCCAGGCTTCAACAGTAGGTGAATCATGAACTTCCAGATGTCCAAGCTGGAATTAGAAAAGGCAGAGGAACAAGATATCAAATCGCTCAAGTCCATTGGATGATGAAAAATGCAAGAGAGTTCCAGAAAACTATCTACTTATGCTTCATTGACTACCCCAAAGCCTTTGACTGTGTGGATCACAACAAACTTTGGAAAATTCTTAAAAGAGATAGGAATACCGTAGCACCTGACCTGCTTCCTGAGAAATATGTGTGCAGGTCAAAAAACAACAGTTAGATATCTGATCCTCATTAAACTTCACCCACTAGTTTAGTATCCATTACTGATTTTGCCTGAATCAATTATAATTGTGCTAGTTATCAAATGATGGTTTTTCCAAGTCCATCATTGCTTCTAGATTTGTGGGCATTATGCTGTAAGTAAGAGCCTTTTCTTATTCACATTCATTCTTTTATTTATATCAGACTGTTTTATGTAATAGATAAATCTCTTTCTGTGAGTGTTTATTTTGCTACCAGTAGTCCCCCTTCAGACTAATTCCTGGATCTTCTTGGTATAATCTTATTATTCAATATGATGATCACATAACACATGAAGTTTAGAAATTTTTTCTACTTGACAATAAGTTATGAAGATTTAAGTCACTTTACAGTGAGAAGCCTGGCAGACTCTAGCTTAATTCAGTGATCAAAGTTAATATCATCAGTAATGGGACAAACCATCATTATGTGTCACCTGACCAGATGCCACGAGAAAGACACATCATCATCACCTCTGTGGCATTTCTGCCAAAGATGCACAATTTTAACCACAAGGAAACATCAGATAAACCCAACATGAAGGGCATGTTACAAAGTAATATCTTCAAAGATGTCCAGGTAGTCAAAGTAAAATAACAACACAAAACCTGAGGGGCCTATTGAGACTGAAGAAAGCAGAAAAGACAGAGAAGCGCTAAACATGATCCTAGGTGGCAGGATTTAGCTATAAATAGCAGCACTTGAATAACTGGGAACACCTGAATGGAGACTACAGATTAGATGATGGTATTACACTATGTTTCCTAATTCTGGTGACTATGTTATGGTTATGCAGGAAAGTGTGAAAAATATGCACAGAGAATGCAAGACTCATTGGAACATCATATCTGCTGCTCGCTCTAAAAACTGTATAGATTTGAAAGGAAGCAAGACTGATACAATAAATGTATTCAAATATCATTAATCAGGGAACCTGAATGAAGGACATACAGCAGTTCATTGTACTATTTTTGAAATTTTCCTCTCAATTTGAAGTTATCTAAAATAAAACAGTAAAAACAACAACAATAACAACAAAACAACAGTTAGAACTGGACATGGAACAACAGACTTTCCAAATTGGGAAAGGCTTACATCAAGGCTATATATTGTCATCCTGCTTATTTAACTTATATGCAGAGTGCATCATGTGAAATGCCAGGCTAGATGAAGCATAAGCTGAAATCAAGATTGCTGGGAGAAATATCAATAACCTCAGATATGCAGATGAGACCATCCTTAGTGCAGAAACAAACAACTAAAGAGCCTCTTGATGAAAGTGAAAGAAGAGAGTGAAAGCATTGGCTTAAAACTCAACATTCAGAAAACTAAGTTCATGGCATTCAGTTCCATCACTTCATGGCAAATAGATGGGGAAACAGTGAAAACAGTGACAGACTTTAATTATTGGGACTCCAAAATCCCTGCAGATGGTGACTGCAACCATGAAATTAAAAGACACTTGCTCCTTGGAAGATAAGCTATGACCAACCTAGACAGCGTATTAAAAAGCAGAGAGATTACTTTACCAACAAAGGTCCATCTACTCAAAGCTATGGCTTTTCCAGTAATCATGTATGGATGTGAGAGTTGGACTATAAAGAAAGCTGAGCACCAAAGAATTGATGCTTTTGAACGGCGGTGTTGGAGAAGATTCTTGAGAGTCTCTTGGACTATAAGGAGATCCAACCAATCCATCCTAAAGGAAATCAGTCCTGAATATTCATTGGAAGGACTGATGCTGAAGATGAAACTCCAACGCTTTGGCCACTTGAGGCAAAGTAGTGACTCATTGGAAGAGACCATGATGCCAGGAATGATTGAAGGCAGGAGGAGAAGGGGAGGATAGAGAATGAAATGGTTGGATGGCATCACCGACTCAATGGACATGAATTTGAGCAACCTGCAGGAGTTGGTGATGGACAGGGAAGCCTGTTGTGCTGCAGTTCATGGGGGTCACAAAGAGACACCACTGAGTGACTGGACTGAACTGATTAACTTTCCTGTTGGTTTATTGGCACTGACCACACTAACCTTCTCTATTGGTATTTTCCCTGTGAATTTCTCCTTGAATTATGTGTTTGATTTCTAACTTCACAATGCTGTATAATCAAGAAAATTTGAAATCATTTAAATTTTGAGATCAGGCTGAGGTGTAAAACATGCTATTGAAAAGAATCATAAGATGGCATGATTTGAGCTATGTATGCCTATTTTCAGTAATATATTCCTACTCACCTTCCCCACTGAATAAAAAAGGATAATGAAATACTTTTTGAAAAGACTGTAAGAAATATAATTGATCAATATAATTGATCATGGGTAAGATTAGAAAATAAAGCTTTTCCATACAGGGAGATAGTTTAACGTTCTCGGCATTAGTTTGCAAGTGTTTTCTTTATAGCCATTAATACATGCCAAAGCTGAGATGTTCAATACCTTGTTTTTATCGTTTATAGGTAAATGAGAAATATCCATGTGGAGATAGCTGCCAAGTTAATTATTCTGAATATTCACTTTCATTGTATAACTCTATTCAAAGAACTTTAGTTGCTTCATTATCTTAATCTATCTGAAGATATGTTACATTACTTTCTAAGTATTTCCTTTTGGCATATTGAAAGTGACTATGAGTTTTTCATTCAATTATAATCTCAAGGGAGGACCAGTATCTTATTTACCTAACACAGTAGACAATGAATACTGAAAATTTCTGCTTTTCCTCTAATTTATCAAAACCTTTTCAGGTCAAGGTCAAATATTATCTACTATTTAAAAGCTATTTTAGTTTCATTTTTAATTTTTGTGTATTCACCTTGGGATTTTATTTATTCTTATAGCTTCTCTAGTTTATGTACAATATATCTTATATCTTTGGGAAATTATAAGTTTCTTGTTGGTAAAAACTCCATCATCTTTTTGCATATCCCAGAGTAGTGCAATGTACCTAGTGCCTGTATGCTCAGCTACTCAGCTGTGTCCGACTCTTGTGACCCCATGGATGGTAGCCCACCAGGCTCCACTGTCTGTGGAATTTTCCAAGGAAGAGTGCTGGAGCAGATTGCCATTTCACACTCCAGGGGATCTTCCTGACCCAGGAACTGAACCCGTGTCTCCTGCATTGGTAGGTGGATTCTTTACCACTGAGCTTTCTGGAAAGTCCCAATCATGTACCTAGTAGGTATTAAACAAATATTTGACAAACTTAACTGAAAGTAAATATTTCCTTTACACTCACAGATATAAAAATATGACCATGTAAGTTGCCTGATTTAATCTCCTTTAGTATCCCTCCTCTGCTGTTGACTTTCAGTTCAGTTCAGTTCAGTTCAGTTCAGTTCAGGCTCCCAGTCATGTCTGACTTTGCAACCCCATGGACTGAAGCATGTCAGGCCTCCCTGTCCATCACCAACTCCCAGAGCCTACTCAAACTCATGTCCATTGAATCAGTGATGCCATTCAACCACTCCATCCTCTGTTGTCCCCTCCTCCTCCTGCCTCAATTTTCCCAGCATCAGGGTTTCTTCCAGTGAGTCACTACTTCCCATCAAGTGGCCAAAGTATTGGAGTTTCAGCTTCAGCATCAGTCCTTCCAATGGCTATTCAGGACTAATTTCCTTTAGGATGGACTAGTTGGATCTCCTTGCAGTCCAAGAGACTCTCTATAGCCTTCTCCAACACCACAGTTGAAAAGCATCAATTCTTTGGCATTCAGCTTTCTTTACAGTCCAACTCTCACATCCATATATGATTACTGGAAAAACCAGTAATCTAAACCGGAAAAACCAGTTTTGACTAGATGGACCTTTGTTGGTAATGTTTCTGCTTTTTAATATGCTGTCTAGGTTGGTCATAGTTTATTTCCAAGGAGCAAGTGTCTTTTAATTTAATGACTGAAGTCACTATCTACAGTGATTTTTGAGCAATCCCAAAATAAAGTCTGTAACTGTTCCTTCATCTATTTGCCATGAAGTGATGGGACCAGATGCCATGATCTTTGTTTTCTGAATGTTGAGCTTTAAGCCAACTTTTTCACTCTCCTGTTTCACTTTCATCAAGAAGCTCTTTAGTTCTTTGCTTTCTGCCATAAGGGTAGTGTCATCTGCATATCTGAGGTTATTGATATTACTACTGGCAATTTTGATTCCAGCTTGTGCTTCATCCAGTCCAGCATTTCATATGATGTGCTCTGCATATAAGTTAAATAAGCAGGGTGACAATATACAGCCTTGAGATAAGCCTTTCCCAATTTGGAACTAGTCTTTTGTTCCATGTTGAGTTCTAACTGTTCCTCCTTGACTTGCATACAGATTTCTCAGGAAGCAGGTTAGCTATTCTCATCTCTTCAAGAATTTTCCAAAGTTTTGTTGCAATCCACGCAGTCAAAGTCTTTGAAATTGTCAATAAAGCCAAAGTAGATGTTTCTCTGGAACTCTTTTGCTTTTTCAATAATCAAACGGATGTTGGCAATTTAATGTCTAGTTCCTCTGCCTTTTCTAATTCCAGCTTGGACATCTGGAAGTTCATGATTCACCTACTGTTGAAGCCTGACTTAGAGAATTTTGAGCATTATTTTGCTATTGTGAGATGAGTGCGATTGTGCAGTAGTTTGAACATTCTTTGGCATTGCCTTTCTTTGAACTTGGAATGAAAACTGACCTTTTCCAGTCCTGTGGCCTTTGCTGAGTTTTCTAAATTTGCTGGTGTATTGAATGCAGTACTTTCACAGCATCATCTTTTAGTACTTGAAATAGCTCAACTAGAATTTCATCACCTTCACTAGCTTTGTTTGTAGTGATGCTTCCTAAGGCCCACTTGACTTTGCATTCCAGGATATCTGGCTGTAAGTGAGTGATCATACCATGGTTGTTATCTGGGTCATGAAGTTGTTTTTTTAGTATAGTTCTTCTGTGTATTCTTGCCACCTCTTTTAATATCTTCTACTTCTGTTAGGTCCATACCATTTCTGTCCTTTATTGTGCCCACTTTGCATGAAATATTTCCTTAGTATTTCTAATTTTCTTGAAGTGAACTCTATTCTAGCTGCACTCTATTATTAGTTCTAATCCCTTGAATCTATTTCTCACTTCTACTGTATAATCACAAGGGATTTGATTTAGATCATAATTGAATGGTCTAGTTGTTTTCCCTACTCTCTTCAATTTAAATCTGAATTTGGCAATAAGGAGTTCATGAAATGAGTCAAAGTCAGCTCCCAGTCTTGTTTTTGCTGACTGTATAGAGCTTCTCCATCTTTGGCTGCAAAAAATATAATTATTCTGATTTCGGCATTGACCATCTGGTAGATGGTGTCCATGTATAGAGCCTTTTCTTGTGTTGTTGGAAGAGGGTGTTTGCTATGACCAGTGCATTCTCTCGGCAAAACTCTATGAGCCTTTTGCTGTTGACTTTAGCTAGTTTTATTCCATGTGAAGAGACACTACAATAGGTTTTGTAATTTAGTTAATTTTATCATATTTTAGGAATATTTTGGTAGTAGTGGGAACACCAGATGTTAATATTATCCTTACTGTGTGAAGGGTTGTTGAAGTTGAAATTATGGCTTAAATGAAAATGAATCTTACACTGTAAAGTGATGTCCAAACATCACATATTGTGATTGGCATACCCACATTCTATGTCAATAGTGTGTCACTTCTTGATTTACCCTCAAATTGGAGCCAGTGAGGTGTGAGACAAGGTATCACATCCCTTGTGTATGAGTGTGGACTGTTATATCTTAATTCCTACCACTTCAAATGTGGATTGGTAACTCTTGTGAAGGACAGGAATGCCTGCTTGTGCTATACTATATGGGGTTGCAAAGTCAGACACAACTGGGCGACTGAACAACAATGACTCACTAATAGAGCTTCTCTGGTAACTCAGCAGTAAAGAATCCATCTGCAGTGCTGGAGATATGGACTTGATCCCTGGGTTTGGAAGATCCCTTGGAAAAGGTAATGGCAACTTACTCCAGTATTCTTGCTTGGAAAATCCCATGCACAGAGGTGCCTGGCAGGCTCCATGAGGTCGCAAAAGAGTCAGACTCCACTTGACAACTAAACAACAACAAAACACATTAATAAGCAAAAAAATGAGATTATTTTTCTCAGTAACCATCCACTGCTCTTTAAAACAAAGGATTATAATTGATTTTCTCTGATTTCTCAGTGGTAGCTAGCAGAAATAAAAGTAATATTTCTGACCTTCACAGTGTTACACAACCTGTGAAATTAAATGAGGATGATAAAAAAAAGGGGGAAAACAAAGTGTTTGCATAGTTCTGTAGAAATCAGGAAAATTGGGTAAATATTTTTATTTATTTATTTAATATTTCATTTTATTTTACAGTACTGCATTGGTTTTGCCATACATTGACATGAATCAGCCACAGGTGTACACAATCTCCCCATGCTGAAGCCCCCTCCCACCTCCCTCCCCCCCTCCCCCCCATCTCCCTGGATCATCCCGTATACCAGCTCCAAGCATCCTGTATCCTGTATTGAACATAGACTGGCACTTCATTTCTTATATGATTGTATAAATGTTTCTTTTTAAGTGTGAGGAAATGTGACAAAATAGAGAGAAGATATTACATTTGCCATGTTTTACTCTCTCTCTTCTCTCTCTCTCTCTTTTTTTTTTTTACTATGACTCACTTAATAAAAAGCTCTAGGTGCATGGGTTCAAACAAACAAGAATTATTTTTCCTGTTGATTACAATATGTTTATAATCAGCAAATAGATGAAAATACTTTCAGTAGCAGCAGACACCTGTTCACCTAAAAATCCATCTGTCATTTGGGGATGGGATTAATTATGTATTGACAAATATTACTTCAATATTAATGTAACTTTATGATCTTGAAACCCCATAAATGCACTACCTTAGTGCTTCTTGTTAATATTGAAGAATAATTAGAGCTAGCAGTAATCTCTTCAGTGACTCAAAAATGGCTACTGGCAAAGCTGATGATCTTTAAAAAAACAACTGTCCAACATGCCCCTCCTAATGAAAACTCACACACACACACAAAGCTGTTCAAATATCACATAATTAAAGAGTTCTCATGGAGATTTAGCAGTTGATTCAGTCTACATAGACACTATTTATTCTTTACATTAAAAAAAATCAATTTCAAATTTCTCTTCTTTTAAGGCTTCTCTATTTTGTTTAACCTATTTTCTTTCAGACTGCAGGTGTGGCATGCCCTCTTATTGAGAGCAGTTTTATTTCTAAATTCATGTGACAATTTTTTTAGATCATTACTTATTTTTCTCTGTAAAGCAGCTGTTGCACAGCAGTTCCGGCTTCTTGAAGGTTAATGGTATCTTGTTAACATAATGGCAGTTATGCCCTATATGAAATGGAGCAAAGTGACAATACGTAATGTGTTCATTCTTGGTCAATTAGAGTTATACAACATTAAGGAGGCACTGAAGGTGTTAGGGTAGCATAGGCTTTTAATTATCTGGTTCAGTGTTTCCATTGCAAAAGATTGAGACTATGCAAAGCACTTAGTCATTAGAAAGTGTTGTAAGTTTATGATTTATTCATAGATGACATTCAGACTATCTAAATGTTAAAACTGCTTTGCCGAATTAGCACAAGAATTTGAGAAAAATCTTTATTTGATTATAATAAATATTATATTAGATTTTCTTATTATTTCCATCTGTGAATATAAAAGCTAAGGACAAAAATATGTTTGCCTAGAGTTGGAAAACTGAAAAACTAACCAATGAACAAATGATTAATCATAATTTAAAATTCACTCTAGTGAAACTTCAACTTGATCTTGTTACTTTTCTGACTTTCCTGATAAATTTTGAATAGATGAGTGTGGGTACCATTCATTTCTATGTCTTCAGAATTTAATGCAGTATCAGAATATTATCAGTAGAGAACAGCTATCTTCCTATCTTTTATCTATCTAAGATATTTCAGGCAGCCATTCTAAAAAGCATCTGAAAAGGCCATTTCAAAAAGTACCTGAAAAACTGATAATTTCTTTATGGCTTACAATTAAATGCTCACCATATTTAATGCTCACAGGGAACTTGCATTTTTATTTTTTCAGATTGATACCACTCATTGTTTCTCCATGACTAATATAATAATGTACCTAAATGAGAAAATAAAAAAAATACTGCCAAAAAATTAAATTAGATTATCTGATTTCTTCTGGGACAACTGCCATCAATTGTCATTAATTTAAACATGGGCTTCTTTATGTACCGTCAACTGCCATCAATTTAAACAAGGGCTTCTTAAGATAATAAACCATTGTAAGCATGTATTGACAAATATTATAGTTTGAGAGATATGTGAGAATACTTATTTTAGACTCAGATGATTTAACTATTTTTCTTTTAATTTAAATTTCATTTCTGAGGCCTAATTACGAAAATATTTGTGATGGGAAAATAGTGTGATAAATAATTAGAAGCCATAAATCTCAATTTATCACAAGACAACTGTTTTAGGCAGTATACATAGAACAAAAATAAAAAACCTACTAGAGAAACGTCCTATCTTCTCTTCAGTTTTAAAAATTGATCAAAAGCCTATTATTTGAATTTTTGTCTGCTAAATTCTGAGCACTGAGGAAAGAAGGAGTGAAGAATAATTAGGACAAGTCCCTTGACTATAAAAGGAATTTATCGCTTACTTATAAAGGAGTGAGAGATGAGGACATGCTTCTGATTTGTTTAATATGGATGTAATTAAAACAAAGATGATAAAGGGTTATTTCTGTGCCTAGATATAGTAGGGCACACTTGAGGGTGCGTGCTTTTAGGGAAACTAGGCATAGAGAAAAAAAAAATCCTAGAACTTGTCCCAAAGGCATAATTCTTAGCACAACATCCTGATGTAGTACCTCTTAAAATAAAAATACTTGTGAGAATTTAAATAGAGTAGCACAATGCACAGATATCAAAGAACTAAATGTATTGTATTACAATGAAATCCATATTCTCAATTTTTGAGTACAAAGGGCACTTCACATTCTCAAGATATGTCCTTTGACTAAACCAAGTTACTCAATTGGATTCATACAGTGCATTTATTTACACTTGAAAGATAGTTTTACTGGGGACACAATTCCAGGATAGCAGTTATTTTTCTCTCAGCACTTCTGCCAGTCTAATCGTCTTTCCTTCCTAACTGATCTTTTTTTTCATTTGGTCTGATTGAATCCTCTTAGAAGACTCTGCAGTTCTGCTTGAGTTTGCTTAGGTATGAATTTATAATTATTATGCATAGAATATAATATGATTTACATATTTATAGATTTAAGTGTTTCAGTGACTTTGAAACCTTCTTAATCTGTATCTTCTAGTATTGCCTGTCCTCTAACCACTCTACTCTTTTTCTTGGACTGTGATTAGGTGTCTTTAGATCTTCTTCGTCTGTACTTCACATCATTCAAAACTTGCTGTCATACTTTGACTCTATCTATGGTGCTACATTTTTGTTAATTTCTTTAGTGCTAGGTTTCAGTTCAGTAATTCTCCCTTTAGTTGTATTAACCTGATGCATAAATCTACTCTTTTAATCAAAATAATTTTAAACTTTGAAATTTAATGACTTTTTTTATCTTCCCAGTCAAATTGATAGTCACTTCTCTCTTTCTCATAGTGTGATTTGATTATTTACTTTTTAGCTTTTCATTTATTGTTATTTGTGCACCATAATTACAGTGTTTGAGTATTCTGCATCTGACTATATACTTATAATACAGTGAGCTTTAGCTTTCCTATGTTTTCATGTTGCTAAGTAGCATTCTTTCAACTAGAAGAACTTTATTTAGCATTTCTTATAAGGCAGATCTAGTAATGGTGAACTCTCTTAGCTTTTGTTTGAGAAAGTCTGTCTTTCCTTCATTTATAAAGGACAGCTTTGCCAGGTACGGTATTCTTGCTTGGCAGGTTTTTTTTTGTGTGTGTGTTTGTTTGTTATTTTAAAATTAGTATTTCTATATCTCGCTTTCTCCTGGCCTGCAAAATTTTTGTTGATGAATTTTCTTATAGCCATATGGGGGTATCATTATATGTGATGAGTCACTTGTCTTTTGATGCTTTCCAAATTATTTTATATTCTCTTCTTGGTAATTTGAACATTAAGATTGGTTCTTTCTTCTTATTCTCAATCATGGTGACTTGTTTCTTGTAGGTTTCTTTTTGGCACTGAGTTAATATTTCTTGATCTTAATCTTTTTGGTCCATGTATTTTTTTTTTTCCAAAAAGGATTTTCCTTCGTTTCTGCTGGAAACTAAGTTGTACTTAGCTTTGATGTTAGATTGTGTTCTTCAGGAAATAGATTCAGAAATGGAGATTTGGAAATAAGAGTTTGTTTTGACATGTTGTTGAGGACAAAACCTGTGAGGAAGAGAGGGAAGCAGGACTGGGCAGAGAGAGAAGTTGAACAGTGACGCAGTTTTGGCATATACTTCAGCTCATCCCACTATGTTTGGAGAACATGTAAAAGAGCAACACAAAGTAAAACAACTTTATGTAATGCAATTTTGCTACATTAATAAAATTGAATCTTCAATCATGTAAAAATTTGAACATTTTGCTAAAATTCAACATAACATTCAATTCTAAATTGTTCTGTGGTTCTTTTATATGTATTGTCTGCCTGTATAACACTGGTTAAATAAATTCTTTATTATTATTGTTGTTGTTTGAAATATTGCTTTGAACACCTAGCTGAGTATGGACAATTAGGAAAAATAGATGCCTTGGAAGATTATTAGCAGGACCAAACTAGGCAAATTGCTAAGTCCCTCCTTTCTTTTCTTAAGACCAAGGCTAATTGAACTTTTTTCTTTAGATGTCTCAAAAATCCAACATGCTATGATATTGCCTTCTTAGAAAATAGGAAATGAAAAATAACCTCGCAGTGTGTCACCTTGTTTTATGAAAATAACTCTGCCTTCAATATTATTTTTATATATGGGAGACCCTCAAAAAGGTACACTTGGAAAAATAAGAATCCTCATATATAGTTATGAATAAAAACTAATGCATAACCCTTTGAATCTCAGTGTTAGCTTCCTGTAGCTGCATTGTAATTATAAATTGAATTTATTTCTGATTGTCCTGTATAGATACTAGCTTCAGGGTAACACCATATATCAATGTGACTTCTTGTCTCCTTATTTGGACATTTTCAAACTAGACTATCTCCTTATGGAAGAACTTGACTCGGTGGAAAGTTAGCATTCATCTTAATGGGTAAGCCCCTTGTCTGAATACTCTACTAGCTACCATGGATTTAGCATTCATTATCCTATTATTTGTCTTACCTTAATGACAGTCATCAAAGGGTGAACATTATTCTTATTTATACCCATTTTACAGTTAAAGAAGCCCAAGGTCACACAGTAATAAAACTGCCAGAGTTTGAACCTCAGTCTGTCTGTATATCTCTAGCATTTATTAGATGGCTATGTTGTGTCTGGTGTTGCAGTCATATATTTACATTATTTATTCATTAAACTGATTCATTCATGCAACCATTACTGAACTCCTGCTCAGAGACTGTTTTAGGCACTAGAGATGCAACAGTGAGAAATAAAGTCCCAGCTTACATGAGTTTAAGAGATGGAGAGAAGTTATTCAGATGAATATTTACTGTGCCAGTAATGATTAAAGTCACGAATAACAATAAAGCAAAGAATTAAATAATTCTCAAAAATTCTCAGCAAATCAGAAAGTATCTTTATTTCTTAGAGTCAAGACACTGAGAAATCAAATACCTTGTCCAGTATTCATCAGAGCTTGTAGATGATCAATAAGATTTGATTTTTTTTGGACTTTATTTTATTATTTTTAGTTTTAATTTTAATCAGAGGATAATCACTTTATGATATTGTGTTAATATCTGTGATACACAGCAGGAATAAGCAATAGGCATACATAAGTCTCCTCCCTCTTGAACGTCCATCACACTTCCCTCTCCATCCCACCCTTACAGGTAGGTAGATTGGATTCTTTGACTGTCTATTTCCAGAATCTCTGACCTTTGCACTATTGTGCTCATTCTATATTTCCATCTTATACCTCCCTGATTCCTTTGTGTTTCGTCAGTCCTCTTCAAAATTTCCACTCCTACAAAGATTTGTCCCCTTTCTTCCTTACCAAGAATGATTGAAGGTAAAGTATTTCTCTGTGAACCAGTGAAGTTGCTCAGTTGTGTCCAATTCTTTGTGATCCCATGGACTGTAGCTTACAATTGTCCTCCATCCATGGAATTTTACAGGCAAGAATACTGAAGTGGGTTGCCATTTCCTTCTCCAGGGGATCTTCCTGACTCAGGGATCGAACTCAGGTCTTCCACATTGCAGGCAGATGCTTTACCATCTGAGCTATCTATTTCCCTTGGGAGAGTACCAAAAAAAAGTTTGCAAAAGAGGGACAGCTCAGAAGTAAACCCAGTATGAAGAATAATTCAGTAGCATGGCAAGCTTGTTTCAAAATGTCTACCACCCACTGCCAATATTTTTCTCTTCCTTGAGTTCTCATATGTCCCTGACTGCTTAAAGTGAAGTGAAGTGAAATCACTCAGTTGTGTCTGACTGTTTGCGACCCCATGGAATGTAGCTACCACCCTCCTCCATCCATAGGATTTTCCAGCCAGGAGTACTGGAGTGGGTTGCCATTTCCTTCTCTGGAGGATCCTCCTGACCCAGGGATTGAACCCGGGTCTCCCGCATTGTAGGCAGATGCTTTACCATCTGAGCCACCAAGGAAGTCCATGATTACTTACTATTCATCTCTTTGTGTTTCTCTTTTCTTATCCTGTGCAGGCTACAGCCCATGGGGTCACAAAGAGTTGGGCATGACTTAGTGACTAAACAGCAATAGCAACAACTCCTTTCTAAGCTGTTTCAGAAAATAACAAAATTATTAAATTTATAATATTATAATGTGAAAGGGATTAATTCCATAAGACTCCAAGATAGACTAAATTTTTAGAGTTGACTTCAAGGGTCATCATCTGAGTAAATACCTAGAAAGACCCCTTTAAGACATATAGGGAAGCCACAATTTTGTCAGGAAATAATTATTTATCTCATGAGATCACAATATAAGTATCATTGGCTTCTGTGGGATTACTGAGTGAAAAATATTTTAACAAATAATATCAAAATGTTCTTTCATATATTAACTTGGTTTTTACCTGTTCTTTTCTTCCCTGAAATGTCCTATTGTTCACATAGTAAATTCGTCTAATACTTCAAGATTGAATACAGATTAAATAATCCTTCTCTATACATCGAAAGACTTTTGAACCTAGTTCTGTCATGAACTATAGAATGTATCACTCTGTATTGTAATGACTGTTTTAGTTATGAGTTCCTTTTAAGTCTGCACACATACAATGACTAACCTAAACTATACCTTCAATAGTAGAATAGAATTTTGAAAAACATTGTGTAATTTTTTTTCTCTATATGCATGGGACATTTATTTTTAATTTATTTCTGATTTTAAAATTTTTAAAATGAATTTATTTATTTTAATTGGAGGTTAATTACTTTACAATATTGTGGTGGTTTTGCCATACACTGACATGAATCCATCATGGGTGTACCTGTGTTCCTCATCCTGAGCCCCCCTCCCACTCCCCATCCCATCCCTCAGGGTCATCCCAATGCACCAGCCCCTGTTTCATGCATCACACCTGGATTGGCGATTTGTTTCACATATGGTACTATACATGTTTCAGTGCCATTCTCCCAAATCATCCCACCCTCGCTCTCTCCCACAGAGTCCAAAAGACTGTTCTATACATCTCTGTCTCTTCTGCTGTCTCTCATATAGGGTCATCATTACCATATTTCTAAATTCCATATATATGTGTTAGTGTACTGTATGTATGGATATGTGAGTTGGACTGTGAAGAAAGCTGAGAGCTGAAGAATTGATGCTTTTGAATTGTGGTGTTAGAGGACTCTTGAGAGTCCCGTAGACTGCAAGGAGATCCAACCTGTCCGTTCTGAAGGAGATCAGCCCTAGGATTTCTTTGAAAGAAATGATGCTGAAGATGAAACTCCAGTACTTTGGCCACCTCATGTGAAGAGTTGACTCATTGGAAAAGACTCTGATGCTGGGAGGGATTGGGGGCAGGAGAAGGGGACGACAGAGGATGAGATGGCTGGATGGCATCACTGACTCGATGGACATGAGTCTGAGTGAACTCTGGGAGTTGGTGATGGACAGGGAGGCCTGGCGTGCTGCAATTCATGGGATCACAAAGAGTCAGACACTATTGAACTGAACTGAATGACTGAACTGAACTGACTGATACTGTATTGGTGTTTTTCTTTCTGGCTTACTTCACTATGTATAATCGGCTCCAGTTTCATCCACCTCATTAGAACTGATTCAAATGTATTCTTTTTAATGGCTGAGTATTATTCCATTATGTATATGCACCACAGCTTTCTTATCCATTTGTCTACTGACTGACATCTAGGTTGCTTTCATGCTCTGGCTATTATAAATTATAAACAGTGCTGTTATGAACACTGAGGTACACGTGTCTCTTTCAATTCTGGTTTCATCGATGTGTATGCCCAGCAGTGGGATTTCAGGGTCATATGGCAGTTCTATTTCCAGTTTTTTACGGAATTTCCACACTGTTCTCCATAGTGGCTGTACTAGTTTGCATTTCCACTAACAGTGTAAGAGGGTTCACTTTATCCACACCCTCTCAAGCATTTACTGCTTGTAGACTTTTGGATAGCAACCATTCTGACTGGCGTGAAATGGTACCTCATTGCAGTTTTGATTTGCATTTCTCTGATAATGAGTGATGTTGAGCATCTTTTCATGTGTTTGTTAGCCATCTGTATGTCTTTTTTGGAGACATATCTGTTTAGTTCTTTGACCCACTTTTTGATTGGGTCGTTTATTTTTCTGGAATTGAGCTGCAGGAGTTGCTTGTATATTTTTGAGATTAGCTTTTTGTCAGTTGCTTTATTTGCTATTATTTCCTCCCATTCTGAAGTCTGTCTTTTCACCTTGCTTGTATTTTCTTTTGTTGTGCAGAAGCTTTTAATTTTAATTACGTCCCATTTGTTTATTTTTGCTTTTATTCCCAATATTCTGGGAAGTGGATCATAGAGGATCCTGCTGTGATTTATGTCAGAGAGTGTTTTGCCTATGTTCTCCTCTAGAAATTTTATTGTTTCTGGTCTTACATTTAGATCTTTAATCCATCTTGAGTTTATTTTTGTGAATGGTGTTAGAAAGTGTTCCAGTTTCTTTCTTTTACAAGTGATTGACCAGTTTTTCCAGCACCACTTGTTAAACAGATTGTCTTTTCTGCACTGTGTATTCTTGCCTCCCTTGTCAAAGATAAGGTGTCCATAGGTGCATAAATTTATCTCTGGGCTTTCTAATTTTTTCCACTGATCTATATTTCTGTCTTTGTGCCAGTACCATACTGTGTTGATGACTGTGGCTTTGTAGTAGATACTGAAGTCAGGCAGGTTGATTCCTCCAATTACATTCTTCTTTCTCAAGATTGCTTTCACTATTCAAGGCTTTTTGTATTTCCATACAAATTGTGAAATTATTTGTTCTAGTTCTGTGAAAAATATCATTGACAGCTTGATAGGGATTGCATTTAATCTATAGATTGCTTTGGGTAGTATACTCATTTTCACTATATTGATTCTTCCAGTCGACGAACATGGTATATTTCTACATCTATTTGTGTCCTCTTTGATTTCTTTCACCAGTGTTTTATAGTTTTCTATATATAGGTCTTTTGTTTCTTTAGGTAGATATTTTACTAAGCATTTTATTCTTTTTGTTTCAATGGTGAATGGAATTGTTTCCTTAATTTCTCTTTCTGTTTTCTCATTGTTAGTGTTTAAGAATTCAAGGGATTTCTGTGTGTTAATTTTATATCCTACGACTTTGCTATATTCACTGATTAGCTCTAGTAATTTTCTGGTGGAATATTTAGGGTTTTCTATGTAGAGGATCATGTCATCTGGCAACAGTGAGAGTTTTATTTCTTTTCCAATCTGGATTCCTTTTATTTGGTTTTCTGCTCTGATTGCTACTATCAATACTTCCAAAACTATGTTGAATAGTAGTGATGAGAGTGGGCACACTTGTCTTGTTCCTGACTTTAGGGAAAATGCTTTCAATTTTTCACCATTGAGGATAATGTTTGCTGTGGGTTTGTCATATATGGCTTTTATTATGTTGAGGTATGTTCCTTCTATTCCTGCTTTCTGGAGGGTTTTATTTTTAATCATAAATGGATGTTGAATTTTGTCAACTTTCTCTGTATCTATTGAGATAATCATATGGTTTTTAATCTTTCAATTTGTTAATGTGATGTATTACATTGATTCATTTGTAGATATTGAAGAATCCTTGCATCCCTGGGATAAAGCCCAATTGGTCATGATGTATGATCTTTTTAATATGTTGTTGGATCTTTTTTCTAGAATTTTGTTAAGTATTTTTGCATCTATGTTCATCAGTTATATTTGCCTGTAGTATTTTTTTTTTCTGTTTGTGGCATCTTTGTCTGGTTTTGATATTAGGGTGATGGTGGCTTCATAGAATGAGTTTAGAAGTTTACTTTCCTCTACAACTTTCTGGAAGAGTTTGAATAGGATAAGTGTTAGCTCTTCTCTAAATTTTTGGTAGAATTCAGCTGTGAAGCTGTCTTGTCTTGGGCTTTTTTTTTGATGGAAGATTTCTGATTACAGTTTCAATTCCCATGCTTGTGATGGGTTTGTTAAGATTCTCTATTTCTTCCTGGTTCAGTTTTGGAAAGTTGTACTTTTCTAAGAATTTGTCCATTTCCTCCAAGTTGTCCATTTTATTGGCATATAGTTGCTGATAGTAGCCTATTATGATGCTTTTAAACTCAGGTTTAACTTTTTTTTTTTTTTTACCAATAGTATCAAAAACAGGGACATTACTTTGCCGACTAAGGTCCGTCTAGTCAAGGCTATGGTTTTTCCTATGGTCATGTATGGATGTGAGAGTTGGACTGTGAAGAAGGCTGAGCACTGAAGAATTGATGCTTTTGAACTGTGGTGTTGGAGAAGACTCCTGAGAATCTTGCAAGGGGATGCAACTAGTCCATTCCGAAGGAGATCAGTCCTAGGTGTTCTTTGGAAGGAATGATGCTAAAGCTGAAACTCCAGTACTTTGACCACCTCATGGGGAGAGTTCACTCATTGGAAAAGACTCTGATGCTGAGAAGGATTGGGGGCAGGAGGAGAAGGGGATGACTGAGGATGAGATGGCTGGATGCATCACGGACTCAATGGAAGTGAGTCTGAGTGAACTCCAAGAGATGGTGATGGACAGGGAGGCCTGGCATGCTGTGATTCATGGGGTCACAGAGAGTCAGACACTACTGAGTGACTGAACTGAACTGAATTGAGCAATTGTATTCTTTTCTCTACATGACAGTAATTTTTCTTATATTGATAGACACCTTAGGACTTTAGTCAAATTTTAACATTTATGAAACACTATTTACATTAAAACATTGTCTATAAAGAAGATGTATACATGGCTTCCAATTTTTAATATCTCATTAATAAAAATCAGAAAACTGAAAATACTCATTTTCCTCAAGAAAAATATTTATTTTTCTGAAGGACTTTCAGCAGTACTTTACTGTTATCAATGATGCCATCTGTTTTCAGACTCATTCCTTGAAGCAAGAATTATGTTTTAATAAGCCATTTTTAACCATGTGCAAAGGAGAAAGCCATAAATTTCAAAATAGATTGATTACTTACACTCCTTTTACTGATTATTAGGAGCAATCAGATTTGACACAAAGTGGTGTTACAAAATAATCTACGTCTGTTTCAGAAACTGAATGGAACGTATAGATCTATTTATTGATTATTATTTTTTTTTACTAATTTCTTCTTG